>JACFYI010003271.1:155895-176601 GCA_014898755.1 Handroanthus guayacan | reverse complement strand
GATCAAAGTTTGCATGTATGTCTGATCGTAGGGGATCCCGGGGCGTTACAATATGTGTATATATATTTATGGAGAAATATATGTTAAGAGTAGAGAGGGTGGTGTGTATACATATATGTACATATCCAATGTAACATCTAAAAATTCCACTAATCAATATTTTAGCTCTTTATTTTTCAAACGAAAATTTGTTTTGTAATCACGAAAATCGTTTTATTGCCAAAATAATTTATTTACATCCAGAAATTTTTTTTTGGCAGCCGAGACTTCGTTTATGTCTCGTTCGGCCCAAATGAGCCTTTTAGGCCAAAAAAATCAAGCCCAAAACAAACCAAACCTTAGCCCAATGATTCTTGATCCAAATCCAACTTTTGAAAAAAAAAAAAAAAGAAAGATAAATAACAGCAACAAATCGGCCAACTGCATGGGTGAGGAATTTTCTCACCACTCCCATCAATCTTGGGGCAAAACTTCTTCAAGAAGCTTAGATAATTGAAGAAGAATCATTGGCCAAACTTTTTTTGCAATCACACCCCTCTTCCTCCTCTATAAATAGGCTAATGGATGAATGTTGTATTCCATTCCATTTGCAAGATAACAATCTCTCTCACTCCCTCTTATCTCTACACAATCTCATATCATTTTCTTCCAACCATTATTTCTTAAGGAAGAAAACTACATTCATCATAAACTATATCCTACCATTTGACAAGAGGAAAAAAGTAGGAACACTCTCATCAGCCTCTTGGTAAGATTAAATCAATGATTATATAAGAATGTATGGTAAGATAAGGTTGAAGCCTAACTTAACTATGTGATTTTGGTTTGATAGGTGTTTAAACCTCTATTTGGAGCAACCAATCTCAACTTCAAGAGCTTAGAACAAGAGTGAGATTTATGGCATTTCTCCTTTGGCTTCACATGTTGAAATTTTTGCTTATGCTTGGCCTAAGATATGCTATGGAGCATTACGTTTGGTTTTTTTTGATATTCATTGATTTATTGGATCCATATTCATTTTGAACTCCTTGAATGACATGAGACCTCATTCCACATTATGAATGTGATCTTGAGACTTCGGACTTTGAACAATATGGAAAAATTTGAAGCAAAATGAAAGAAATAAGGTTATGAGCATAAATATCGATTTTCACTTCAAACTAGTAAAAATCAATTTAAAAATCAAAATTTTCGAATCTTTGCTTGAAAATGGGTTTCTAGAGGCTTGTTTTCCAGATGAAAAATATAGAAAAAAGAAAAATTTGAGTTTATGGATTTACAACACTTTTTCTCCAAAAATTTGTAAATTAAATTTGGAACTTGAACATTAAAAATCTTGATGATGAGTAGAACAAACTAAGTCTAGTTTTTTTCTTTTTTCCACATTTAACCCTCTGCTATCATAAGAATTTCCAAAAAAAAAAAGAAAATTTGGGTAATTGGGCACTTGGGCGCCCATTCCAGTGGCTTCGGCCATTGTTTGTGTAACACCCCGAAATTTTTCTTAACTAAAATTTTAACTTACCATTTTTCAAACGACAAATCGTTTCTACAATCATGAAATTTGTTTCATCGTCAAAATAATTTCTTTGCACCCAAAAAATTTTCCTAACATTCGAAACTCTGTTTACACATCGTTTTGGCCCAAACAAGCCCAATTCCTAGCTGAACACTTTGAGACTCAAAACAATATTTTTAGAAAAAAAAAATATATATCATCTACAACTTATATATATATATATTATCATCAATTATTTTCAAAATAAAAAATTAAAGGGAGCTCATTCTCAAGTGTATTGGTAAGATGGAAGTATAGAAATTTTGAGTTTATAGTTCATTTGGTGATTTAGGTGTTATTGGTGTATTAGCCTAAATTATGTTGTTATTGGTGTTATTGGTGTTTAATCTTGTTTTAGGTAATTTGTCTATAGTTTTAGAATCATCTAACCCCCTAACCGAAAAAGAGACTTAGGACCGAGGTAAGTTTCATGGTTTCCTCTTTTCTTAGCTGTTTTTATGCTTCAATATCCGAAAATCCATGTTGGCAAGCTTTAATTGCAAGTTTGAGCTTATTTATGTTGAATTTGATGATTCGTAAGCTCAATGTTCTTGAAATGGTATTCCTTGAATCTCTAAGCATGCTTGTTATCATCCTTGTAACCTTGGAATGGATTTGGATCGTGGACGATGGAGAATTCAAACAAAATCTAAAGAAAATCGATTATTTGACCCGTGACTATGTTTCTTTTTATAAAACTTGTAAATTTTAGAATATTTCCTTAAAATTTGGATTTTAAAAGATTATATTTTAAAGAAAATCTCTGAAGAATTTGATTTTTATGAAAATTATGATTTTATAACATATTTTCTCCAAAATGCGAAAAACTAGATTTTAAACTTAAAAATTAGAAAACTCAATGATGAGTAGTACAAACCATGTCTAATTTCTTCACATATGATCCTCTGCTATTATCAGGTTTTCAAAAAATAAAAAATAAAAATTTGCCGAGCGCTTAATCGCCCAAATGCGAGCCCCAGCGCTCGAGTCCAAAGAGTTTGGTGTCGTTTGAGCGCACGAGCGCCCGTTTGGGAGCCCGAGCGCCCAAACCCGTAGCGAAAAATACTATTTCAATGCTCGAGCGCTCATTCTAGTGGCAGAACTTCATCATTTTTACTTTGTTCATCTATCTCGAACCGATATTTCATTTCTTTGAACTCTTTTAAGGTTTGAAACGACTTTTCTGCAGTCCATGGTCTAATGTCCAATTCAATTGTTGAACCTATTTGATAATCGAATCTATTTTTCTTGAATTCATTTGATATGAGTGTATGTAATTGATTGACCCCTACAAGTTTGTTTATGTTCGTATATTCGCTCTAAACCTATATGCATGATAGGTTGGGCCCTGGGTAATTTTTAGGTGATTTGAATTGGACAATGTTGGATTGTCGATTCGAATTCCTGAGAATTCATATCTGTTGGATAGCTTGGAGGAGTCCTGGAGTTAGGTTTCCAAACACTTATTCGAGGTACGTGGTCGGTCGCGCTTCAAAATATGTGTGTGCTGCTCGAGTGGCCACTTGAGTTAGCAATTTGGAGGGATAAGATATATATATGTTTTGTTGGAGTTGTAAGGGTGACAGACCCACTAAACGTTAGTTTCAGCCATATATATGATTAACATGAATGTGATATTATTTCGAGCTATTCATTTCATACGATCATCCTTATAACTTCATTTTTGTTGCAAATTATATTCATGTTTGATTTTTTTTTTGTCATGATCATTGTTGGCTTCTTGCTTCCTTTGTTATACCCCTTCGTCTCTCCTATATCATGAACTTGCTGGGTCAGTGGACTCATGACTTCAAATTACTATGTAGGAAATTGACTTGATGGATTGGGATTATGAAGAGCTCAGGTAGCATTTGGTATTTTGACTTATGTATTTGACCATGTATAAGCTTAGTTGAACTTGTAAGAATTTAAGTACGATTAGTTGTATTTTATGAAACTCATGATGGATCTTGGAAAAACATTTTAGTTATGAATTATGGGATGTTTGAGTTGTTAAGTTATGAATGCCTTGCGAATTTTCTGTATACAGCTATTAGTTAGCTTTTCATTCGAGAGTAGCGTCCCGGATCTAGGGGCGGATGCTTTAGAAATCCGGGGCGTTACAGTTTGGGTGCTCAAGTGCCTATATGAGTGCCCTAGCACCTATTTCAGTAGCCAAATGCACTGTCATGTAACGACCCAAAAATTTTCCTAAATATATTTTCGAAACCCATATTTTTTTTAAAAAAAAACATAAATTCTTTTAGTAATTTCAAAATGACTCCATCACAACCATCCAAAATCTCCTAAACGATGAAAAATATATTGTTTTACCATCCAAAAATTTTATTTCGATAAAAATCATCCCAAAACGTTTTTCAGCCTAGCAAATCAATAATCACAACCTAATTTTTGGCCCAATTAAAGCCCAAGACTTGTCCTCAAAATATTTAGCCATGTCTACATACAAATATATACATATCTATGAGGGATTTGAAAAGATTTGGAAATCCTCCAACAGTCTTGGAGATTCACCTAATACCATGGCTCTTGCTTTTTCATCTAGACAATATTTAATGAAGGCAATCTTACCTCTTGACAAGTGGCAACATCTCCAAGCTTTTGAAAATAGCAAAAATTCCCCAACCATCTCTATAAATAGAAGTGGTTATGGAAGACAAGTTACTTTTGCTCTTTCAAAAGCTATCTTCTTTCTCTTCTTCCACTTTTTCCACTCAACGAACATCTATATATATCTACTTAAAATTTCAAGAAGACAAAAGAGAAAATTTGGAGAATAAGCATTCTTTTCATAAGATCTTGGTAAGTTAAGTGATAGGATATTATCTTGATTTGGGGATTTATGAGGAATTGGTTTAATACTTATGTATATGATCTTTGATGTTATTAGGAACATAAGCTTCGAAAATAGGGAACTTGTGACTTCAATCATCAAAGTTATAAGTTGAGGACAAGGGTAAGTTTATGGCTTTTCCCTCTTGGCTATATTTTTGAAAATTCCCCAAATTGGCTCCATATTTCTTGACATTGATTGTGATGATGGAATATGTGTGAACTATTGGCATATTTCTATGATTATGGATTCCATTTCTTTCCAATGATCAATATGATTTTGTGACCATCCTCATTTCTTGTTCAATGCCCTTATGAGCTTAAGGATAGGAACCTTGGACTTTAGGAAAATTTTGAGACAAGTGAAAGAAATGAAATTTGGACTCAAATCACCATTTTCCCCTAAACTTGAAAAATAAGATTTGAGATTTAAACTCCCAAGATTTTACTTCAAAATGGCCCCACAGAAATTTTGATTTCCAAATGAAAAATATAGGAGAAAAAAATAGAAAATTTTGAGTTTATGGATTTATAACACTTTTTCTTCTAAAATTTGTAAATTAAGTTTAGAACTTGAAAATTAAAAATCTTGATGATGAGCAGAACAAACTAAGACTAATTTTTTCACATTTAGCCCTCTACTATCATAAGGATTTAAAAAAAAAAAATTCACTGTTCATGATTACTGTTCACCACACACGACCATGCGTGAATAGTGCATGGACGTGCCCAAGGTAGTAGCTTTGGGCCATTTCTCTACATCTGCACTCATTTTTTAGCTTGAACGCACCCGCGACAGAACCCAAAATTTTGATTTTCATTTCTTTTTGTTATTTAAGTCCATATTTCATCTCTTTAAAATATTTACAAAGTTTTAAACGATTTTTCCTATGTCCGACGTCCAATCCAAATCGTTATTGAGTCGACTGGTTATTCGGATTCAAATCCTAATTGAAATGGGAAAGTCCCAATATGTTTACTTGTTCTAAAACTATATGCATACATGATGGGCCCGGGGAGGTTCAGGAGGGACAGTTGGACGATATTGTACCACGATAAGTCTCCTAGTAGGCCTTTCCCAACTGGATAGTTCTGAGGTAGCCTGGAGGTAGGTTGCCAAGGAAGCTAGTCCTAAGGTTTGTGATTGACAGTGCTGCGGTGACTATTCCTTAAACATGATTAGTGTCCCTCGAGTGGCCACTTGAGAGGCTAAATTTGGATAGATAAGGATTATATATGTTGATTTATATGATTTGGAGTTATAAGGGTGACTGACCCCTTTGTTTTGGCCTGATTTGATTCCTTTTACGAATTTTAATGAGTTTTGAGCCAATTGATCATATGTGATAAAATGCATTACAATGCCTTTGAATTGTGATATGTTATGCTCTTGGTTATGGTTGGCTCTCTCTCCCATGTGTTCATGAATTCTTAAATTCCTTTGTTAAGCTTATCCATTTTTATTATCATGCTTCTCATCCACGTCATAATCTTACTGGGTTAGTAGACTCATGATTCCATTATTTACTATGTAGGGAATTAATTTTGGGTCCAAGTATTGGAGATTGGAAGCTTAGCTTAATGTTCTAATCTTGTTTAGTTTTATTGTGTTATGTAATTGGGAACTTTTGATGCTTGCTATAGCCTCGTTTATTTTGAAAAAAAAATTAGCATGAATTGTAAGGAATATTATGATTTGCAAGCGATGGAATATATTTGAGTTTTCTGTTGGAATTAGATAGTTCTCTATGCACTAGTAGCATTTCGGACCTAGGGGTGGATGCTCCAGGACACCGGGGCATTGTAGGTGGTATTAGAGCCTAGAATAAGAAACTTTTGAGGTTTAGAATGTAGTATTCTACCTTTTATTCCTTCTTGTCACCTTTTATTCTTCCTTGTCTATTAAATTGTTGTGTTCTTGAAATTATGATGGGTTAGATGGATAAAGGGAAGAAAAAGGTTATGGAGTGGACAGACTCCTAATAAGATCATAGCTCAAGTAATAGCGATATCAGGCCATTGAAGAAGCCACACATTATGGACTGGGATAGGGAGATGGAGAAAAAGGAGGAGGAAATCAAGTATTGGAAGAATATGTATGTGAACTTGCATATGTTGCATCAAGACTATGGAAAATGGGCTAGGATGGAAATGGAGAACATGGCCTCCAAACATCAAGGCTAATGTATGAATTTCAAGAATATGGCGGTGAGTAATCGGCTTTACTTCTACCAAAAGATAAGGGATACGATGGCTTAATTGGAGGAGATTTTCAAACAATTGAATGATGCAATGTTTGTTGTTGAGTGGGTAGCACAAGATTGCAGTATTGGGAAGACCACACTGGTGTTCAAGAGGACAAGGACATTATAGGGTCCTGTGATGACAGGGGGAAAACAACGTGCACTGGAGGCACCAACTCAAGGTGAGGGAACATCCAACCTGCCTAACAATAGGCAATGTAGGGGATCAAAGGTTAGGATGACCGCTCAAAGAGTGTGAGACCTCCACCACTACCTGCACTGGCACGCACACCAGAGATGGATTTGGCTTGGGTCGAGGAGCACTTGGCGGCCATAGATAACATGATCATGGGAGGACTTGGGAACTTTGGTGATCATACCGGCAGCAATGGTGGAGAGGGTGATGAAAATGGTGGTGTTATGGGTAACAATGGTAGAAATAATCGTGGCAACGGAAGAGGTGAGGATGAGGAGGAACCGGAAAAGGATCCAAATTATATGGCTAGTGATTGATTAGGATGTTAGAGTGTGTAAATATAAGTGGCTTGATGAAGTTTATTTTTCTTTCTTTTAGTTAGGCATGGAAGAGTTGTATGTACCAACTCACATTTTGTATTAGCTAAGGATGTGATAGACCATGCCTAGATATGATAGTAAATGACCATGGATAGATAGCCATCTTGACTTTTGATAACTTTTGTAAAAGATGGCTCTGTAACTACACGGTTTGCCCTATGTGCTCAAGAGCAAAAATGATATGAACTTGGTATGGAAGTATTTCTTGTCTTGAGTTTCTTTTGATTCTATACTTGTGGCTTGTTCTTATGAGCACTTGAGGTATATGGGAACTTCTTAAAATATTAACAGGACTCTTAATAACGTTTTAGAATATTATGGCTTCTATTAGGAATACATCATCCAACAAATCCCCTAGGAAGCGCAGAAGACCAAGATGGGTGCTGTTCAAAGAACTTGGGGCACCTAAGACTCCTAATAATTTAGCAAACACGATACCACAAAAAGAGCCTCGTGTACAGGAACCCCTGCTCGAAATGAACCTCAAGAACAACCATCCCCCGAGAAATAAGCTTGTAGCTGAACAACTTTTCACCTTCCTTCGATACGTCCTAAACCAAGGTCGACAATAAGATACTCAGGAACATAGACAAGAGGGAGATCTCCTTTGAGATTTATACTCCAGTAGGGGAATGTTATGAGACTCATATAAGATACCCACAGTGCCTTATAGTTATAGAAAATCATAAATTTGTAGCATATCTCATTGAACTACCACCCCGGACTATGATCTTATCTTGGGAATGGATTGGTTGTATCAACATCACATAGTTGGACTATTTTGCTAAAACAATCAAGCTGGGTACTGTATTTTGGGGTAGGTACTAATAGCACGTCCACAAGAAATGGTATACCTATCATTTCTGCTGTAAAAGTCAGAAGGATTATCAAAAAAGAGGGATAAGGATTTTTGGCTTATCTAATTAACAAACCTTAGGACAAGGTTGAGCTGAAGGACGTTAAGGTGGTAAATGAGTTTCTAGAGGTATTTCCTGAGGAGCTAAATTCACTGTCCCAAATTGCGAAATTGAATTTGTAATTGAAACCATTCTTAGGATAGCGCCATTGTCAAAAAACCCCTACAGAATGGCACCAGCAGAGTTAAAGGATCAATTGCAAGAACTGTTAGATAAGAATTTTATAAGACCAAGCTCTTTACCTTGGAGAGCTCTGGTCTTGTTTGTTAAAAAGAAAGATGGGTCACTAAGAATGTGTATTGACTACAGAGAATTGAATAAAGTGACCATCAAGAATAAATACCCCATGCCACACATAGATGAATTGTTTGATCACCTTTGTATTCTAAATTGGATCTACGGCAAGGATATTATTAGTTAAAAATATAAGAAGTAGATATTTCCGAAACTACATTCAATTCTCGTTATGGGCATTTATGTTCCTGTAGCATTCATGGATCTATTGCATTGAGTGTTTTACCCATACCTCGATTGCTTTATTGTGATATTTATCGACAATATTTTGGTTTATTTTAAATAAAAAAAAGAGCAAGAAGGACATTTACGGATCGTCCTTTAAACCCTAAAGGAACATCAGCTATACGCAAAATTTAGTAAATGTGAGTTCTGGTTGAAAAGAGTGACATTTCTGGGGCATATAATATCTCAGGATGAACTTGAGGTAGATCCAGAAAAGGTCAAAGCGATTTTCAACTGGAAAAGACCTGAGACCGTTACTGAAATAATGAGTTTTCTGGGTTTAGCTAGATACTGTCAGAAATTCATCCAAAATTTTTCTAAACTGGTTGGACCACTCACTAGATTAACCTAGAAGGATCAACGATTTGTGTGGAATCATCAGTGTGAGGAAAGCTTCCCGAACCTAAAGAAGAGATTGGCGATAGCTCCAATACTTACACTTCCTGATAGGTCATATGAGTTTGCCATATATACTGATGCCTCCAGAGAAGGATTAGGTTGTGTATTAATGCAGAAAGGCAAAATAATTGCATACGCTTCAAGGAAGCTAAAAAATCATGAGCTGAACTATGCCACTAATGACTTAGAGCTGGCAGTAGTAGTCTTTGCTTTGCCAAAATAGCGTCATTACTTGTATAGGGCAAGAATAGAAATTTATTTGGATCACAAGAGCTTGAAGTATCTTTTCAATCAGAAAAATTTGAATATGAGATAATAACAGTGGATGAAATTCTTGGAGAATTATGATTTCTCGATCACTTACCGCCTTGGTAAGGCGAATGCCTTTGCGGATGCTCTGAATCGAAAAGGGAAAATAGCAAACATGAGCATTTACCCAAAATTGTATAATGAAATTCTAAAAGCCCAAGGAGAAGATGATTGGGTGCAAAAGTTTAAGATTGAGATGAAACCTGACTTTCGGATTGACATAGAGGATTGTTGCGATTTAAAGGTCGAGTATGCATTCTTGTAAAGATGAGAGAAAGAGTACTATCTGCAGCACACCAAACCAAGTACTCAGTGCACCTTAGAGGAACGAAAATGTATAAGGGCCTAAAATAAAAGTTCTAGTGGGAAGGTATGAAAAGGGATGTGGTAGAATGTATTCAGAAATGTCTGACATGCCAACTTGTGAAAATGAAGCATCAAAGACCGTTTGAAAAATTACAACTGCTCCTAATCTCAAGTTGGAAATAGGACCAAATTACCATGGATTTTGTAATAGGTCTACTTGTAGTACGAGGAGGGTATGACAGTATTTGGGTTGTGGTTGATAGGCTTACTAAGTCAGCTCAATTTCTGCCTGACAGAACCCAGTATAATATGAAAAAACTCGCTGAGATTTATGTCAAGGAGATAGTACGACTGCATGGGATTCCTCAAAGTATTGTCTCGAATAGAGACCCAAAATTCATGGCGAGACTTTGGAGAAGCTTGCAGGAATATCTAGGAACCAAATTACTTTTTAGCTCTTTAGCTCATCCCTAGACTGATGATCAATCAAAAAGAGTTATTCAAATAGTAGTAGAGTTATATGCTCAGGGCTTATGTCTTGAATTTTCCTGAAAATTGAGATAAGCACTTACCGTTGGTAGAATTTGCCTATAACAAGAGCTATCAGGCTTCCATCCAGATGGCACCTTATGATGCCTTGTATGGCAGGAAATGTAGATCACTCTTGCATTGGGATTTGGACGAAACATGGGCTGTTTTAAGGATGGGAAAAGTCGAACTACAGCCTGAGTTAGTATAGGAGGCAATTGATCAATTCAGATAATCAAGAAGAACATGAAGATGGCCCAAGATCGACAAAAAAGCTTCGCAGATAAGCGATGAAAAGATTTGGAGTTTGATGTTGGGGATCAAGTGTTCTTGAAAGTTGCACCTAAAAAAGGAATTCGGAGAATGGGAAAGAGTGGGAAGTTAAACTTGAGATATGTTGGGCCCTTCAAAATCACTGAACGTGTTGTTCCTGTGGCGTATCGACTCGATCTCCCATCGAATCTCACTGGAATTCATAATGTTTTTCACGTATCTCAATTGCGAAAGTATCATTCAGATTCTTCACACTTAATAGAGCACTTGGATGTGCCTCTCTAAAGTGACCGAACCTATGTGGAGTAGCTTGTTCGTATCTCGATTTCCAGGTTCTTGAGCTTAGGAATCGACGGATACCCCAAGTTAAGGTTCTTTGGAGGACTAGAAAATTGAAGAGGCTACTTGGGAACATGACGACGAGATGCGAGATAGATATGTTGACTTATTTGAATAAAGGTATGAACGTGGGGATCAGATTCTTTTAAGGGGGGAGAATGTAACGACCCAAAAATTTTCCTAAATATATTTTCGAAATGCATATTTTTTTTTAAAAAAGCATAAATTCTTTTCTAATCTCCTAAACGACAAAAATATTTTATTTTACCATTCGAAAATTTTATTTCAATAAAACTTGTCCCTAAACATTTTTCGGCCCAACAAATCAATGAATCATGGCCCAATTTTCAGCCCAATTAAAGCCCAAGACTTGTCGTCAAAATATCTAGCCATGTCTACATACAAATATATACATATCTACGAGGGATTTGAAAAGATTTGAAAATCCTCCAACATTCTTGGAGATTCACCTAACACTATGGCTCTTGCTTCTTTATCTAGACAACATTTAATGAAGGTAACCTTACCTCTTGACAAATGGCAACATCTACAAGCTTTTAAAAATGGCAAAAATGCCCCTCTTATCTCTATAAATAGAAGTGGTTTATGGAAGACAAGTTACTCTTGCTCTTTCAAAAGCTATCTTCTTCCTCTTCTTCCACTTCTTCCACTCAACAACATCTACTTAAAATTTCAAAAATATAAAAGGGAAAATTTAGAGAATAAGCATTCTCTTAATAGGCTCTTGGTAAGCTAAGTGATAGGATATCATCTTGATTCAAGCATTTATGAGGAATTAGTTTAATACTTATGTATATGATCTTTGATGATATTAGGAACATAAGCTTGGAATATAGGGAACTTGTGACTTCAATAATCAAAGTTATAAGCTGAGGCCAAGGATAAGTTTATGGCTTTTCCCTATTGGCTATATTCTTGAAAATTTCCCAAATTGGTTCCATATTTCTTGACATTGATTGTGATTATGGAATATGTGTGAACTATTGGCATATTTCTATGATTATGGATTCCATTTCTTGCTAATGATCAATATGATTTTGTGACCATCATCATTTCTTGTTCAATGCCTTCATGAGCTTAAGGATAGGAACCTTGGACTTTAGGAAAATTTTGAGACAAGTGAAAGAAATGAAATTTGGGCTTAATCACCATTTTTCCCTAAACTTGAAAAATAAAATTTGAGATTTAAACTCCCAGGATTTTACTTCTAAATGGCCTCACGGAAATTTTGATTTCCAGATGAAAAATATAAAAAAAAAAGAAAATTTTGAGTTTATGGATTTATGACACTTTTTCTCCAAAAATTTGTAAATTAAGTTTGGAACTTGAAAATTAAAAATCTTGATGATGAGTAGAACAAACTAAGACTAATTTTTTCACATTTAGCCCTCTACTATCATGAGGATTCTTTAAAAAAAAAGTTTACTGTTCACGATTACTGTTGACGCTCCCAAGGCTGTGACAACCCGAAAATTCCTCTAATTTAATTTTAAAGTGAGAAATTTATCTAATTAAATTTCTAGACGAATAGTTCATTAAGTTGATTTTTGAACTTTCAATTTTTGATCGATATGCCTTTTAAAACGTTTTTGAAAAAAACCCTAATCGGTAACCAATTTCTCATCGATTTGAGATTTTTCTCCCAATCAAAAATATTTTATTACTTCCAAAAGATTTATCTTACACCCAAAAATTATTGTATACATTATTTTGGTTCAAGAAATGATTTTAGTCCAATTTATAGCCAAGAATTTAGTTCAAAACTTAATTTGTTATACCATATATTATGCACTAAAGTGTACTAGAAACAAAATCAAAATATATACATATATATGTACACACATAGCCGGCACATATACACACATTATAGCCAAAGATATTTGCATTTTATATGTGAGATTAATCTCCAACCAAGATTATTTCATGATTTAGCTAATAAGCTAAGTTCCATAACCACTTGACTCCTAGCAACAAATTTAGAAATGACAAATGAATCTTAATTTCATTTCTACAAAAAAATTGAATTTGAATTTTCAAGAAATTTAGGAATGACAACTAAGTCCCAAACTTCTTCTATAAGATTGAAATGAAAATGCACGACAAACACATTTCTTCCCATTTTTCTTTTCTTCTTTGTTCTTCCCTCGGACATGCACATCTGCACTCTGCAACTCCTTCAACTTTCAATGCTTTGAAACCCAAGTTCCTCTCATCAAATGGGCCTAAATAATATACCGTTAGAAACCTTGTCAAGTCTAAATAACCATAGAATCAAGAATTACTCGAAAATATGGAGGGAAACATTTGAAAAAGCTATTAGAAAACAAGGTGTTGTGGCTGTCATGAACAGGGCAATAGCAAAGAAGGATGTTTGAGTGATTAGTGACAAAGATCCAAGCGTTGGAACATCAATCGGAAGCTACCATTAGAAACATAATCAAGTTGAGGTAATTGTAGAGATAAATATCACCATTAAACTCCAAGGAATTTTGAGATAAGGTGATTGAAATAATGATTGCCGAATTTTGGTATTTCAATAGGTGGTGTGACTTGGAGACTTAGGAAATTTGGAAACCCTTTTGAATTTGAAGCTAAGGACAAAAGGTAAGAATCATAGCTATTTCCTCCCTTGAATACTTGCTATGGATTAGAATTTGTATTAGTTTATTTCAATTCTTGAATCAGTTGAATTGTGTTCTTGAAATATCATTGGAATTTCTTGTTTTGGGACACTTGATTCGATTGAAACCTTGTCTCGATCCTATGCTATTGTTCTCTTGATCATGTTGGAGAGTTGATGGAGTAAAAATCATGGACAAAAAGAGGCTTAAACCACTTGATAGTTAAAGAATACCAAAATTGACATTTTTGCCAAAATTTCTTCAAAATTTCAAAATTAAAAATCTCAATGATGGCTAGAACAAACTAATGCTAATTTCTTCATTTTTTGAGATCTGATATGTTAAGGAGTTTATACAAAAAAAAAAAATTCCATTGTTACTGTTCACCGAGCACGACCGCGCCTATTTTCACGCACGGACGCGCTGGGGATAGAGACCTTGAACGTGTTTATGAGCATTCGTGCCTACTTTGGTCTGCAGTGGCGCCCAATCCAAAATATTTTCGAACTTAATTTTGATCCGTTTTGCCATTTTTTGTCCATTTTTCACTCTGTTAAGTCCTGATATGTTCGAGTATATAATCTATGTGTCCCGGATTTGATGCGAATCGATTGATAATGTTCGAATATTCCAACTAGAATCACTCTTTGAACCTATTGATCATTTGAATTTCTGCCTCGATATGATTATCTGTTTGAATATGTTCCGTTCACTTTGAACAAGTCTGAAATTCATTTCGAAATCGTTTGTTAAATTCTTTGCTATATGAATTCTTGCCCGACATGGCTAAATGTTTGAATATGTTCTGTTCGTATTGAAATTCCTGCCCAGATGGGGCTATATGTTTGAAAATGCTATGTTCGTTCTGAACCTATACGTATGTTTGATAAGTTGGGCCTTAGGAATCTTTAGGGGGATTTGATTGGGCAATTTCGGGTCGATAATCGAAACCCTTGGGGATTCCTGTATGTTGCGTAGTTCAGAGGGATCCTGGAGGTAGGATTCTAACGAACTGCTCCTGAGACTCGTGGTCCACTGTGCTGCGGCGGCTGTGTCCCAATTATGTATGACTCTCCTTGAGGGATTGCTCGGAGTTGTAAGGGAGGGATAAGGATATATGTATGTTATATGTCGGAGTTGTAAGGGTGATAAATCCACCAAATAATTGCTTCGGCCTTATATGTTTTGACATAAATGTGATAAAATTTATAAGTTATCCGTTCGTATTCATTCTGAATGATTCGTTATTCGTTTGTATTGTTTGTTCTGAATGAATCTATTTATGATATCACATTCATGGTTCGTTCTCGCTTCGACTCTTATTCAAATCTTGTACTCTTCGTCTTATTTATGCTCTTGCCGAGCTATTGTTTATGCTTTTGCCGAGCTATTCATTCACATTGCTTGTGAGATAATTGCACTTGTTGGCATGTTCTATTTCATTGTTGAGCTTACTGCCTCTTTACTCTTTTATTGAAACTCTTGTTCTTCACTATTCCATAGCTATGCTTCTTACTAAGTCAGTGGATTTATTCAAATATATTACCATATGTAGGTGAATAAGTATCTTAAGCTTCGTGTTAGTATATGGCTTCTCGTTTTGGAATTATGTATATAAGCATGCATCTTGACTTGATGAATGCTTAGATTTATGTTTTGTTAGAATGTATAGATCGACGGCTTGTAATAGTTAGAATTTTTGGATGTAATATTTTGGTTTAGTTAGTCTCTGTTTGAATTACGGATATGTTCGCTTGTAATTTGGATTTAGTAATGAAATTTGGAAATTTTCAACTTGTATTTTGGATCATAAGTTATGAATTTAGCATGATGGATTTTTTGTTTATTGTATTAGTTAAGTTCGTTTGCGAGTAGCACTCCGGATTTCAGGGCGGAATGCACTGAAATTCGGGGGGCGTTACAAAGGCAGTCACTCTCTACATCCGCTCCTGTTTTTGAGCGGGGGCGTACCCGAGATAGAATCCAAAATTTTGATTTTGACATCTTTTTGGTATTTTAAGTCTATATTTCATCTCCTTAAAATATGTACAAATTTTTAAATGATTTTTCCTATGTCCAAAGTCTAATCCAAATTGTGACACCTTGAGAATTCCCTAAATAAAATTTTTGAATCGCCGACTTGTTGAAAATTTATTTGAATTCAAAATCAAACGTCCTTTTAAAGCCAAAACACGTTTTATACATTTGAAAAATTTTCAAGCAAACACGTTTCATTTTCTCATCACGTTTTGACCCAAAAACGAGCCCAAAAGCCCAATTTTCAAGCCCAAAATCATAGCCCAATGTCTAGCCATCAATTTTGACCAAAGTGAGCTTTTTTTAATCAAAAAAAAAAAAAAATTGAAGCTGCAGATTCAGCCAGCAGCAGCAGCAGTTATAGCTGCATTATGGATGGGATTTTCATCCCATCCATCTATCCATCAAGCCACCTATCTAATTTGAAAATGGTAGATTTGAAATGAAAACAAAAGAAAAAGAAGTAACAAATAACTTTTGAAAAATTAATTTTAGTTACTTTCTTTAATGTTTTTAAAATGGTTAGGCTTAGAATTTGATAGAACATGCTTTAAAAAAGTTGTAGGGAAAATTATAAAGAATTCCCAGAAAAATTTAAAAAAAAATTGCTTTCGGTTATTGTTTGGGCGCTCAAACAGAGGCTTAAACGCCCATTCCAATAGCCATTTTGGCTTCTGGGCACAGGGGCGCCCATTCCAGTGACCAAATCCTCTCCATTTTGACCTTATTTTGCTAACTTAAGCCCATATTTTACTTCTTCAAGATATTTTAAAGATTTTAAATGGTTTTCTTATGTCCAAAGTTAAGATGAATCGTTTATTGAACTTGTTTTTGCTATAAACTTCTATCGATTAACATCAAACTTTTGAATATATCTAAGAATTATGTTTTTAAAAATATTTAGAGCTTAGGAATGATTTTTATATTTAAAACCCCAATCAAATTGTTTGTATCTATGATTGATCGAAAATTTTCGCTCTCGTTAAAATAATCCAATTTTTAAATTGGGCCAAACCAAGTCCATATCTTATGTCTTGAGAATGTTTTAAACTTTTAAAATACTATCCCTAAGTCCAAGATCTAAACTCGATTCGTATGTTTGATTCGTTCGTTCATTTGATATGAGCTGTTGTGGCTATATGTTTCTGATAAGTTTCGTTTGTTCTTATTCCGAATCGTTTGATTGATATGATTGGCTAAGTTCTGAATCATTTGTTTGATATGATCGGCCAATTGAAAATATGCCCGAAGCGGCTATATAATTCTGATATGTTTCTGATATGTTTAGTTTGTTCCAAGCCTATATAAATGTATGAATGTTAGGCCTAGGAAATTTTCAGGGGTATCGGATTGGGCGATATCGGGTCGACAATCTAATTCCTTGGGAATTCCTGTATGTTGGATAACTCGGAGGGGTCCTGGAGGTAGGATTTCGAAGAGTTACTCCTGAGACTTGTGGTTGACCATGTTGCAGCGACTGTGTCTCAAAATATTGTATGGCTCTCCTGGAGCGATTGCTCGAAGAAGCAAAATGGAGGGATAAGGAGTATATATATGTTATATGTTGGAGTTATAAGGGTTATAGATCCACTAAACGTTTGAATAAGCCTTATAAGCTTTATTGACATAAATGTGACATATGATTCATGATACCCATTCGTTCTGTTCATTTTGTTGTTCTGAAATATCATATGAGGTCACATTCATGATTTTCGTTCTTGATATGTTCATCGTTGAATCTTGTACTCCAGTCCTATGCCATAAGTTTTACTGGGCCAGTGGACTCATGATTCCATAAATATCATGTAGGTTCTTTGACTGTGGATTGAGTGACTGAACTCCCGTGTTAATATCTGGCATTCTTTTTGGAATTTATGTCTATAAGCATGTATCTAGGAATGTTGAACGTTTAGATTTATGATTCATTAGGAATAAATAGATTATTGACTTGTAATAGTTAGGATATCCAGATGTAATATTTTGATTTAGTTAGTTCCTGTTTGAACTACGGATATATTTGGCTTGTAATTTGGATCTTGTAACGTATTTTGAAAATTTCTAGCTTGTAATTTTGGAACACTAAGTTATGAAATTGTGGTTTGGAATTTCCATTCGTGGTTTTAGTTAAGTTTCGTAAGTGAGTAGCACTCCGGATTTTGGGGCGGAATGCACTGAAATCAGGGGTGTTACACAAATTGTTGTTGAATTGACTGGTTATTTGGATTTGAATCCTAATTGAAATGGGAACTTCCCAATATGTTTACTTGTTATAAACTTATATGCATACATGATGGGCCTGGGAAGGTTCAAGAGAGAGCTCTGGGCAGTATTGGACCGTGCTGAGTCCCCTGGTAGGCCTTTCCCAACTGGATAGTTCTGAGGTAGCTTGAAGGTAGGTTTTCAAGGAAGTTAGTCCTAAGGTTCGTGGTCAGTTGTATTTCGGCAACTGTTTCTTGAACAAGATTGGTGCCCCTCGAGTGGCCACTTGAGTAGGCTAAATTTCGTGGGATAAGAATTATACATGTTACATGTGATTTATATGATTTGGAGTTATAAGGGTGATAGGCCCACCAAAAATTTGTTTCGGCCTAATTTGATTCCTTTTACGGATATTGATGAGTTTTGAGCCAATTGATCATATGTGATAAAAGGCATTATGATGCCTCTGAATTGTGATATGTTATGCTCTTGGTTATGATTGGCTCTCTCTCTGATGTGCTCGTGAATTCTTAAATTCCTTTGTTAAGCTTATCCATTTGTTATTATCATGCTTCTTATCCACGCCATAATCTTACTGGCTCAGTGGACTAAAGATTCCATTATTTACTGTGTAGAGAATTAATTTTGGGTCCAAGTATTGAATATCGGAAGCTTAGCTTAATGTTTTAGTCTTGTTTAACTTTATTATCTTATGTAATTTGGAAATTTTGATGCTTGCTATAAAAAAAAATTAGCATGAATTGTAAGGAATATTACAATTTGCAAGCGATGGAATATATTTTAGTTTTCTGTTTTGGAATTAGATAGTTTCCAATGCGCGGTAGCATTCTAGACTTAGAGGCGGATGCTCTACGACCTCAGGGCGTTATAGTTTAGGTGCTCGAGCGCCTAACAAGTGCTCAAGCGCCTATTCCAATGGCTAAATTTTCATGTTCTAACTTCGTTTTGCTAACTCAGGTCTATATTTCACTTTTTAAATATGTTTAAAACTTCAAAATAATTTTTCCTAAGTTCGAGGTCCAAACTCGAATCGTTCGATTGAATCATCTACCATATGACTTGTGCCCTGATGTGGCTAAATGTTTCGAATATGTTTTGTTTGCTCCAAAAATTCATGCCATAATGTGGCTTACTGTTTCGAGTACGATCTGATTGTTCCGAACCTAAATGGATGAACGAATGTTGGGCTCTGGGAATTTCAGGTGATATCGAATTGGGCGATATTAGATCATCAATCTAAACCCCTAGAAATTCTTGAATGATGGGTAGCTCGAAAGACTCCTGGAGGTAGGATTCCCAAGGGCTACTTTAAGGCACATGGGATTGACTGTGCCTAAATGGACGAATGCCGCCCCTTGAGGGAGTAATAGAAGGATAAGGATTAAATGAATGTTAAATATTGAAGTCATAAGGGTGAAAGACCCACCAAATGATTGTTTTAGCCTTAAATGATTATTGACATAAATGTAAAAATTTATAAATTATTATTTGTAATGATTGTCTTGAATGTTTCGATTTGATATTGTCATCACTTTTATGTTTCGTTCGTGCTATATTTCTTGCTCATCCATGTATTCTTCATCCTATGCCATAAATTTGACTGAGTCGGTGGACTCATGATTCCATTAACATTATGTAGATATTTAGCCTCATGGATCAGTTTGACTGGATGGCTTCCTGTTAGTATTTCGATTTTCTTTTGGATTAAATATGAATGTTTTGGCCAAGTTAGATTTTGTTTGGACTTTGGTTATGATTAGTATGTAATTTAGATTCCATGATGTATTTGGAAAAAAAAAAATTGGCTTGTAATTATGGATATTTTGGAACATTAAGTTATGAATTATGTGTTGATTTCTGTTTGTGGTTATTCGTTAGTTATCCATTTATGTGTAGCACTCTGGACCTAGGGACGAATGCTCTAGGAACCCAGGGCGTTATATCCAAAGTTTTAGCAAGAGTGTAAGAGCAATTTAGTCTTGAGCCTTGCCCTTATTTATAGAGCAAAAGAAGGGCTCATTTGCAATTTAAAAAAAATTGAAGGGCTTGTCTTCAATTTTATCAAGCTTGTTGTCTTGGAGTACAAGAGTGGTTGAGGTTATCCCTTATTTTAAAGGTGGTGGTCGATTTTTCTTCTTTTTTTCTTTCTTTGTTTCTTTTTTTAAAATAAAAATTGGGCTTGAACAGTGGGCCTAAGGTTTGGGCCACAATTTGGGTTTAAATAGGCTCGTTTGGGCCGAAATAATGCACAAAGAAATTTTTGAGTTCAAGAAAAAAATTTTGAATATAAGAAAATATTTTGGTTAAAAGAAAATCTTTCGTGAGTGTGAAAACGGATCATTGTTTGAAAATTAAAGTTTATAAACTCAATTAAAGAAAATTTTTGGAGTGTTACAAGAGTCCTATGCGCTTTTAATATGGCGATGCTCTCGAAATAGGCATGGCGTATTTTCACAAACCTGGACGCTTGATCGCAAAGGTTTGTAAAGCTAAATATTTTCCACAAGAAGATATCTTGCGAGATGTTATAGGCTATAATCCCTCTTGGTCTCGGCGCAACATTTGGGAAGCCATTCCACTGCTGAAAGCTGGTGCTTGTTGGGGAGATGGTAATGGTAATAGCATCTCTATTTGGAAGGATCCGTGGCTTCCAAGACCGTCTACCTTCAAGTGATTTCTTCAGCTTGTATTCTTGATCAGGATGCTCAGGTTAGCAAACTCATTGACACTAGAATTGGATAGTGGAATTCAGACTTAATCAGGAATGTTTTCCTACCTATGGATACGAACCTTGTCTTGGATTCTACTAGAACGAGCTTCTAACGACGACAGATGGATATGGCACTTCTCTAGTAATGGCATGTACAGCGTCAAAAGTGCTTATTAGCTTTAACTGAATAAGAGAAATAAGTCCAGTGTATCAACTAGCGCAACTCCAAATGGTTAGTTCAAATTCATCTGGAATCGGAGGCTACCCTCTAAGATTT
>JACFYI010003271.1:137763-155795 GCA_014898755.1 Handroanthus guayacan | reverse complement strand
GGGAATGTTCATTCCATTCCTATCTAATTCCCACATACCAATCATGCCGTTAGAACTTTAGAAGAGGAGGAAGGGGAAAGGAGAACACTCTAATTTTTCTCTAACTCAATCAACATTTCTATTATGTAACTCTTTTGATTACAACCTTACTCACTCTTCTTTTCTCTCATTTCTTTTCTTGTCTTTTTTATCTTATAAATGACTCCAACACACCACCTATTTATACTAGTAGAAGGTGCACTCTAAAGACTCAAGACTTAATTATTTGTACATTTCCAAAACACTCTTTTGACTAGACTTTACCAATTACCAACACAGACTTTCTAGGAAATGTACTTTGACTATCTAGGAATTACAAATTCATTCACCTAGATGTCACACACACATTAATATAGTTTGAATGACTCTTTAAGAATCAAGATTATTATTTCTAACACGCCCCCTTAAGCTTGATTCCGCATCACAAGTAGACTTCTCATCTTCTGAAAGACTTCTCTCTTGAGGGGCTTCGTGAAAATATCAGCAACTTGATATTCCGATTTCACGAACTTCACTTGCACTTCTTTCTTGTTGATACTCTCCTTGATGTAATGAAAGCGAGTATCAATGTGTTTACTTCGATCATGAAATATTGGATTCCTTGCTAGGGCAATTGCCGACTTGTTATCGACATTAATCTGTGTCGAATCATTTTGCTCAAAATTCAACTCATTAAGCAAACTCCTTAACCATATTGCATGACAAACACTTGATGTCGCAGCTACGTACTCAACTTCACATGTCAATAGAGTTACGATAGGCTGCTTCTTTGACGTCCAAGTGAAAGAAGTTTTTTCCAAAGAAAAAGACAAATCCAGTTGTGCTCTTGCAGTCATCGATATCTCCTGCCCAATCACTATCACTATATCCTACTAACTTTATCTCGCCGGATGTAGGATAGAATAAACCATAACTTGTTGTCCCTTTAACTTATCAAAGTATCCTTTTTGCTACCTTCAAATGATATATTGTCGGGTTCTCCATTTATCAGCTAACAAGACCGACTGCATAAAGGATGTCTAGCCCTGTGCATGTCAAGTACCTTAAACTTCCAACCAAACTCTTGAACAATGTGGGATCAACTCGATCTCCATCAAGGTGACTTTATTGCTTCTCTCCAACTTCAATCGGGGTGCTAATTGGCTTGCAATTCTCCATTTTGAATTTCTTTAGCACTTCTTTTGCATATCCTTCTAGCGATATGAAAATTCCATCATCCCTTTGTTTCACCTCAATACCCAAATAGTATGACATCAATCCGATGTCAGTCATCTCGAACTCCTTGGACATATCCTTTTTGAAATCATCAAACATCTCTACATTGTTACCTGTAAAGATGAGGTCATCTACGTACAAGCACACGATCAAGACATTTCCTTTTTCATCCATCTTTACATAGAGAGCATGTTCATGAGGACACTTCTTGAATTCTTTCTCTTGAAAGTATTTGTCGATGTGACTATTCCACGCCCTTGGTGCTTGCTTTAGCCCGTACAAGGCTTTTTTCAACTTTAACACTTTATTCTCTTGACCTCGAATAATATAACCCTCAGGTTGTTCAATGTATACCTCTTCATCAAGTTATCCATTCAAAAATGCGGACTTTACATCTATCTGATTGATTTTCCATCTCTTTTGTGCTACAATCGAGATTAGAAGACGAATGGTCTGTAATCTAGCAATAGGGCCGAAGACCTCATCATAGTCAATTCCAGCTCTTTGCTTGTATCTTTTCATGACAAGCCTTGCTTTATATCGCTCCAATTTTCCTTTAGAATTTTTCTTGATTTTGTAAACCCATTTCACTCCGATAGTTTTGCAGCCTGCTGGAACGTTAGTGAGCTCCCAAGTATCGTTCTTCTTGATAGCATCGACCTCTTTGTCCATGGCCTTCTTCCATTTGCCACTTCTTGATGCTTCCTCAAAATTGATCAGCTCAGTATCAGCAAAAAGACAAAATATAGTCTCGTTCTAATTCAATTCTTCATAAATTTCTTACAATGCCTCATACCTTGAGGTCCAATACTAGAACTCGCACCTGTTGAGGTAGAACTCGATGGTGACTGCAATGGTGTCGATGGTGTAACAGGTTCAATCGATTATTCTTCTGGTTGTTCTTCTAGCATCTCAACAGGATAGAAAGTGTATTGTTCTTTCTGTTGAGAACTCCAATCCCATTAACTCTTCTTATCAAAGAAAACATCTCGACTAAGTTTGATTTTCATGTTGATAGGATCATACAACTTGTACCCCTTCAAGTGTTGATCATATCCAACGAAAATGTATTTATCACTTTTGTCATCTAATTTGCTCCTTTATTGATCAGGAACATGCATATGAGCAATACTTCCAAAAATCCTCAAGTGTGATACGTTTCGCTTGTATCCACTCCAAGCTTCTTGTGGTGTCTGATCCCACACGCTCTGTAATACCTTGAGATTTCCCTAATTAAAATTTCAAATCGCTGATTTTCTCAGATTATCTCGATTTCAATAAAACGAAGAATGTTTTAATTCCAAAAATAAGTTCCACACGTTCAAAATATTTTCTCTCGTTGGAGTCTCGATCTCTTGCGTTATTTCAACCCAACAAGACTTTATTAAGCCCAAAAAAATGGCCCAATCATAGCCCAAGATTTAACCACACATTTCAGCCTAAATTTGTCAAATTAATCAAAAAAAAAAAAAACAAGCAAATCAGATTTTCAAGACCACAGCATGGTCCAGCCGAATTCCTCTCAGATTTTAAGGGATTGGTTGGCAAGATTTTGCTGAAATTTGACCACCAAATGATTCACTCATTTTCTATAAATCTTGAATGGAAGGAGTTGTTTTGTTTTCAGAAATTTTCACTCCAAAACTCAGCTAAAAACTTGGTCTATTTCTTCTCCATTTTCTTCCCTCTCGGTTACTTCATTTTCTTTGCACAAAACACACTTTGAGACTTGTAAAGACAACAAAGGAATTAAGGGAAAGATTGGGAGTATTCACTCACAAGCCTTGGTAAGTATAGACTTGAGTTATGTCTCTGACAATGTGATAAGTATGGTTCAAAGTTTGATCAAGAACTTATATTTTGTTTAGGTGATTGATACGATTGTTTGGAAAGCTCGAGTGATTTCAGTCTAAGCGTGTACAAGTAAGACTTATGGATTTTTTTCCCTTATTCTTGAACCTATGATCCATTTCATGTCTTATGTGTTCTTCCATTTCTAAGCTCATAAGCATGTTATTCATAATGATATTGTTGGTTGATATGAGCTTCCATTGATCATGTAAATGATTTCGTTGTTGTCTATGCTCTAATCCATTGACATGAACATCATGAGCCCTTGATGTATCTTTGAGATCATGAACTGAGCTTGGGAGTAATTTTGAACCATGGACCATGGACTATGAGGTGGATTTGATAACCAAAAATTGGATGAAAATGAAAGATATGGACATAACGTCATGTTTCAACTCAATTTTTAATTAATGAAAATCTTTAACCAAATGTTAAAAATGATGTTTTATAAATGTTTATGGACATAAAACAATTCAAAAAATGTAATTTTGAACCAAAAATCAAAAGAAAATAAAAAGACAAAAAAATAAAAAATTGGTCGAGACTCGGCGCTTAAGCGCCCAAAATGAGCGCCCCAATGCCCATGCAAGCGCCTAAGTGCTCATAATGAGCGCCCAAGCACCGGGTTCGATTGAAAAATTTTAGCTATTCCAGAGGCTGAGCGCTCAAGCACCCATCTGGGAGCTCAAGCGCTCAGACCACTGGAAAAATCTTATTGTTTGGGCGCTTGCGCTTAAGTGCCCATCTCAGCGGTTCAAATTTCATTTTTCGACTTTGTTTGGTTGAACCGAGTCCGTATCCAATCTTTTTAAAGTATATTTAAGATTTCAAAATACTAAATCCTCTAGTCTATAGTCTAACCCTAGTTTGTTTGAACTAAATGATTGACTAAGCTTACGAGTTATCCATTTAATTGTTAATAGTCAATCAAACGTGCCATATAGCTTCATGTATTTTCGGTACATTCAAACTGTCCTGTTTATTCGTAGCCTACTGAATGACTGTCTGTTGGGCCCTGGGGATTTACATGAGTGTCAAATTGGGCAACGTTGGGTTGTCAATTTGAGCTCTTGTGAATCCTCATCTGTGGGATAATTCGAACGACCTTGGAGGTAGGGTTCGGAGGGATTATTCTAAAGCACGTACGTCGACTGTGCTTTACTGTATCTGTTGCTCCTTCAGGAGTTTGGAGGGATAAGGATTTTATATGAAAAATATTAAAGAAATAAGGGTGATAGATTTACCAAATGCTTGTTTCTGCCTTTATGACTTGAATGTGATACTTGTTCTTGTTATCGACTGGATTTGCTCATTCTGAATTGTCTTGAACTGTTTACTGAAATCACATTCCTGTCTTGTTGTCGAAATGCTTATTGTTTGGAACTTTTTCACCTCTGTCATCATGCTATAAGTTTTACTGGGTCGTGTGACTCATGATTCTATTATATTCTGTAGGATCTTAGGCCATGGATTATCGACTGAAGAAATTGAGCTTGATCTGTATAGTTTTCTTTTAATTGTAATTAAGCTTGTAATTCTAGCTCGTCTAAACTTTTGGACTCGTGAGTTGTAATTCTAAGTGCTTGTACCCATTTTGAATAGATATGTATTATGGATGAATCCTTATTGGTATGAATATGTATTCCGGAGCATTTTAGTTGAATTGCACATGTTCGTATCCTGTTTTTAGAATATTTACTGACCAAGAGTGACGTTCTGGATCACGAGGCGGGATTGCTATCGTGACCCGGGGAGTTACACGCTCCTTGTTGGACATCTATTTGACAAGTAGACAGCACAATCAACAGCTTGAGCCCATAACTCCTTTAGCAAGTTTTTGCTTTTCAACATTGATCGAGTCATATCCAATATTGATCGATTTTTTCTTTCTGCTACTCCATTCTACTGAGGTGAATATGGAATGGTAAGAGGTCGACGGATACCATTCTTATCACAGAATGCATTGAACTCTTTTGATGTGAATTCTCCACCTCGATCAGATCTGAGTGCTTTGATCTGATAACCACTTTGCCTCTCGACGGGGGTTTTAAATCTCTTAAAGGTTGAGAAAACTTCTAATTTTTGTTTAAGAAAGTAAACCCATGTCTTCCGAGTTAAGTCATCGATGAACAGGATGAAATACTTGTTCCCTCCGAATGATGCTGGTTCAATAGGACCACACACATCAATGTGAACCAACTCCAATGGTTCCTTTGCTCTTGATAGTGACTTGTTTGGGAAACTTTGATGATGTTGTTTTGCAGCAAGACAACCCTTACACTATTGTTCAGGGTGTTCAATTGATGGAAGTCGCTTTACCATTCTCTTAGTTGACAATAACTTCAATCCTCCAAAGTTGAAATGTCCAAACCTCAAATGCCAAATCTAAAATTGGTCATCATAGCATACTTTCAAGCACATTGCCACATCATTCTTGATGTTCATCAAGAACATCCTATTGCTCATCATCGGGACTTGAGCTAACAATCTTCTTTTGTTATCTCGTAGATAAAGACTTCAATCTTTCATATGAATGTCATATCCTTTCTCCAAAAGTTGGCCCATGCTCAAAATATTTGCCTTCATCCTCGGCACATAGTAGACATTGGAGATGAATTGATGACCTCCATTTTTTAATTGAATCAAAATTTTTCCTTTTCTTTTGATAAGTATTTTTGACATATCTCCCAAAGTAATGTTCCCTTTCACTGATTCATCCATCTCGATGAACATGTGTTTGTGACCACACATGTGATCACTAGCACCTGTATCAAGATACCAAGATGTTTCATTTTCCTTTTGTGGTTCATTGTGAGCCAACAATAGAGTATCTTCAGCAAATATTTTTTCTTCAGCAAAGTGAGCCTTTTCTTTTTCATCATTAGATTCATCACGACACTCCCAAGCATAGTGTCCATATTGATGACATTTGTAGTACTCCACGTCTCTTTTATTTTGCCATCGGTTATAGTTCCCTCTTCCACGACCTCAACCTCTCGTTGATCGAGATTCTCTAGTTGTGCCATTATTTTGGTTGGTATTTTGGCCACCTCGTCCTCTGCCACGTCCACCTCGTTTTTTATCAAAATCAACGTTCTTTTCATTGATGCTTAACTTTGCTTGGAGAGCCTGTTCAACAGGTTCTTTAGCTCTCTTTTTAATTTTCTCTTCATGGACTTGTAACTTTCCAGTCAACTCATCAATTTTCACAGCATCGAGATCATTTGACTCCTCAATAGCTACAACAATATGATTGAACTTTGGATCAAGAGACCGAAGAATCTTTTCAACAACTCAACTTTCTTCAATTTTTTCACCATCGCTTTTCAGTTGATTAACAATTGAAAGAACTCTAGAGATGTAGTCAAAAATGGTCTCGGAATGTTTCATTTGTAAAGATTCAAACTCTCCTCGAAGAGCTTGAAGCCGAACTTTCTTTACCTTGTCAATACCTTTGAAAGTATTGGCAAGAGTATCCCATGCATCTTTCGCGGTGGTGGCTTGTGCAATTTTCTCAAAAATATTGTCATCCACACAAAGTTGGATGAATGAAAGAGCCTTTTGATCTTTCACTTTGGCATCTTTCGTAGCTTTCTTTACGGCTTGACTAGCACCTGCTAGATTTTCGGGCTCCTGGTACTCTTCTTCAATGGGATCCCAAATATGTTGGCCGCCAAGAAATGCTTTCATTTGGATGCTCCACCTTTCATAGTTGTCCTTCGTGAGTTTTGGAATTTGAAAAGCTCCACTAGTTGCCGCCATTTGAACCTAGCTCTGGTGCCACTTTGTTGTGAGTGGTGGGCACAATATATATATATATATATGCAGCGAAATATTAAAACTTTAGAAGAGGAGGAAGTGGAGAGGAAAACACTCTAATTTTTCTCTAACTCAATCAACACTTCTATTATGTAACTCTTTTGATTACAGGCTTACTCACTCTTCTTTTCTCTCCTTTCTTTTCTTGTCTTTTTTATCTTACAAATGACTCCAACACACCATCTATTTATACTAGTAGAAGGTGCACTCTAAAGACTCAAGACTTAATTATTTGTACATTTCCAAAACACTCTTTTAACTAGACTTTACCAATTTCCAACGCATACTTTCTAGCAAATGTACTTTGACTATCTAGGAATTACAGATTCATTCACCTAGATGTCACACACACATTAATATAGTTTGAATGACTCTTCAAGAATCAAGATTATTATTTCCAACAAGAGTAAAGTGTTCCTATGGAAAGTGTGCCGGAACTTCCTTCCCACGAAAGAGAACTTACACCGTTGTAACATGTCTTTGAATTCATCTTGTGATCTCTGCTCGGAAAAGATTAAATCATCACTTCATGTCTTTCGTGATTGCCATGTGGCCAGACAAAAATGGGCGTTTTCTACTGTTCCATCATCGATTATTCATTGACAGGTTAGTAGTGCTATGGAATGGATGCAATTCATTCCTCTCTTGATGATGGTGATTTTGATATTTTGGTGGTTTGTTGCTGGACTATGTGGTATCGACGAAACCAATCGATTTTTGGGGATAAGAATTTGCTTCCAATGGATGTAATATGTTTTTCCTGCTCTTTTCTGCATGATTTCCAAAATGCAAACAAGGTTGACATGGGGAAACATCGGGCTCTGTTGTCTGTTGGTGTGCACCTGGGTTGAGTATTGTGAAAGTTAATTTCGATGCTGCTTGGTTTAAAGATAAGAACCTGTTTGGGCTTGGAGTGATTGCTCGAAATAGCATAGGGGAATGTCTTAGATAGAGAGCGCTAACCATTGAAGCTGTGGGAGGGGCTGCCACAGCAGAAGCTTTCGCTGCTCGTACGGCCATTGAACTTTGTGTAGAGATGGGTTGGAGGAAAGTGGTTTTTGAAGGAGACTGCATCATTGTTATCTCTACTTTGAACAAGAGTGAGGAGAATCTTTCTTCTTGTGGCCATATCATCGAGGATACCCTCATGGTTTTGTCGAGTGATATTTCATTTTTCTTTAGCCATGTACTGTGAAGCAAACGAAGTGGCTCACACCATTGCTAAATATGCTAGAAGTCTTAATAATTCTTTTGCTGCTGTTCTTGCTATCATTCAAAAATGTATTGAATTCTGACATTGCTTGAAGCTATCAATAAAATTCTATCGTTTCCCCAAAATAAATAAATAAATAAATAAATAACATATGATTGGGTTGCCATCTGGAAAAGTAATTAGTTCCAGTTAATAAGGGTCAAATTACCATAAACGTCAATTAACAATTCCACTAGATTTTTGGATGCATTTATCATAATAATTATTTCTCAAAATAATGTTTTAATAAATAAAAGTAGTATCATAAGTAAAACTAAGTAGTAAAACTAAAAATAAAAAGTAATAATAAAATTAAAATCTAATAAGTAACAATAGTTAATAATTATAAAACTAAAAATTTAAACTACAGAATTTAAAAAATAGAGAATCTACGAGATGAAATTTTAAATTTAATTTTCCAAAAAATTGAATTTTAAGTGATAATGTAATTTTTCATATCATTAGCTTTTACAAATAGAATTTGATTTTGGAGCAATGGAATTTTCTTTCCTTAATTCTCAACTTTTACAAATTAAACATGGCAATGGAATCCCGCTTTTCTCTATCAAGGCAAATCATTCTTTCTACTAATAAATTGCAGCATATACTTAACCTTAATTTTTTCCTGTATATGTAATTTGTAGTGTTCATATATTTTTAATATTTTTTAATTATAATTTACAAACCAAGATAATTTACACATTAGAGTACCTTTATACATGATCTCTCCTTGAAAATTCCTTGAATTATATATATTTAAATTTGATAAATATTTTTAAATAAAGATTAAATTAAAAAAATAATTCCTGAGTAACCCACAGGGTTAAAAGATAGTTAATTATGACTTTATATCTCAAAATTATATATATATATAGATGATATATTGATTATATTTTATTTGATAAGTATCGAATGTGTAATGAACTTTAGCAATATATAAATAAGGAGAGTTGTAACGTCTCAAAAATTTTCCTAATTAAAATTGTAACTCTTCATTTTGAAACCATAAAATGTTTTCATAATCACAAAAATTATTCTGTTGACGAAATAACTTCTTTTCATCCGAAAATTTTTCAAACAATCAAGATCCCGTTTAAGTCCTGTTTTCGGCCCAAATAACCTTTGTTAGCCCAAGAGATCAAGCCCAAATCTAAGCCCAACACTTTGATCCAATAATTAACAAATTTCACAAAAAAAAAAGAATGAAAGCAGCTGCTAGTCAGTTGCAAAAATGGGTGAGGAAAATCCTCACCCACTCCTATCAATTCATTTTAATCAATCCAAAAGTTTGGGAATTGGAAAGCCAACCCTTGGTCCAACTTTTTATTGCTAAGAAGCCCTTGGTTCCACGTATAAATAAGTGTGTTAAGTGGAGTTCTTGTCTTCCACATTTTCATTTGCAAGACAACTCCTCTCACTCTCTACTTTCTCTGCACATTCCATAACATTTTCTTGCAACCTTCGAAGCTCATAAAGGAAAAAGAACTACACTTATCTTGAACCAACACTCCATCACTTGATAAGGGAAAAGATGAGGGATACTCTCATTTGCCTTGGTAAGATTGAGGTTATGATTATATAAGGATTTATTGTGAGATTGAGATCAAACCTAACCTAAGTATATAACTTGATTTCTTAGGGGTTGAACCTACCTTTGGATCGATCAATCTATCATCTCGATTGAAACCTTAGGATGAGGGTAAGATTCACTACAAGAAAATTTGTTTTTCTCTACCATGAAGAAATCATAGCAAATAAGAAAATATAGTAGTCAAAAGTCATTTGCTACACATCTGCTGCACTTTTTCTGTCGTGGGCATTGCGGCCGTGGGCAAAACTTTACTACACTTTAAAAAGTATTATAAATAATATTTGCTACCAAATTTCTAGTTTTTACCATAATATTATTTTGTAACAAAAACTAACTATTTACAACTATATTATTGTCCACGCTCAAAAAACCATAGTATATGTAAACTTTAAGCTATGCTTTTCCAAAGTGTAGTAAATACTTAAACTATCTACTAAGATACTGAATGCACTATTGCTACACTTGAAATGTAGTAATTACTTTTTTTAAAAAAAAAAATTACTTATTATTCATACATATTGCTTATAGTAGCAATTTTTTATGTATCTTTTCTTTTATATTTAATTTTTATTTTTAATTTCCATCTATTATAACCAAGTATTGATTATTTTATTTTAGCACCGTATTTAATGCTACGTCATAGACCTCACCACATCTAATTTCAATGATAATCAAATTAATAAAATATTAAATGAATGAAAAAATTTATAATAGTCTTCAACCAAACATAGAGCGATTACAACATAATTAAAAAACATCTTTGAAAAATATCACTCCATTGATGTTATAAGGTCTACCAAAAACGAAAAGCAATTCAATTTCATTCTAACTCCAATAACCATAAGAACGAAAATAATATTTAAACATAAAGTGATCAATATCTATGCAAAATATCACCTATCTCCAATTCACTAAAAATAAAATATAGCTTTAACAAAGCAATCTTATTCCAATACCATTAGCCATATCTACCTAATTCATGATAAGAAATATGCACGATTTGATACTAATCCATTGTAGCAACAAAAGTAGAATAGTAGTGCCCATTTTATTTCTCCAAAACCTGAAAATATGAAAGCAATATCGAACAAATTAATAACAATGAAAAATTTAAAAGTAATCAATAAATTTATAGCTAAAAATTTATCTAAGGAATGCCATAACTAGTTTACTTACGTTAACAAGCTTCCACGCGATACTTTCACCAACAGCATCTCGTACCGTGCTTACTCCTTTGCGAGGTCGTTCTAGGTAGTAATTTGGTTGAGTTGCCTTCTTAATTACAACTTTGATGAATTCAGGTCCTAAAGCAACTTTATCAATTTCTTCCTTCGGCTCCATACTCAAAATCACCCCTTCTGCGACAACTTCATTTGGTATTTCTGAGCAAAGTAAGACAACAACACTTCCAACCTATCCATCATATATAACAATTTAAGATAGCTACATGCTCACAAACATCATATTTATATCATTTATTTGACAAAGAGAATTCACAAACCATAACAGAATTGTCATAAAAAGTGTCATTCTTCTTTTCCTTTCTCATAGCAACCTACATTATTAAGATTCTTTTCAAATTTGACTTACTAAGATAATAATACATTTCAAAATAATACACAATAAAAGTGCATTTATAAACATTGCAATACAAATATATCAAAAGCATGAAAAAAAAAAAAGAAATCAACAGTTCTATTTAGATGCACCACATCCATATAATTCCATCATCTGAAGTATGCCTTTTACAAGTGCATTCACAAAGTGATAGCATCTCAAGACTTAAGCAAAAGTCAAATAGTAAGCCATTAGAATGAAAGTACTGTGTTCAAATATTCTCTTTGGTAAAAGAATATATATAGCAAGTATAATTACATGAGACAGTTCTACAGTAATAGCTCCACAAAAGAATTAATAAAAGTATAAATGCTATAACTGAAATAAACTAGCTTAAACAATGTGTACATACTAGCCCATAAATTGGTGTTTTTGGAAGTACTGGATGTGATTCTTGATGCATGTATGGAGCTGACTCTTCATTAACAATTAGTTCGGATCCATCTATGAACTTGGATGCTTTTTCATTCTGTCAATTATACCATTTCGTAAGGAAGATACTTATATTTATATGATAAACACATAAAAATTAAGTAAAACATAAGAAATAGTTTCAAAACCTGTCCTCCAACTTGCAAATTAGTTGTGCAAGAGTTTGAAACTGAATATGGTTCTTGACGGATTTCTGGGGGTAAAACTTCATTTGCAATTTTTTGTACTCCATGTGATGTAACACGAGATAAAGCAGCTTGTAAAGTAGCAGGATCGACCAAAGACATGAAAAAATCCAAGCTCAACTTCATATGGTTAATTTCATCTCTAAATTCTGCATGCACATCATTTATGACCCATTCTTTTACCTTACCTAGTTCCATCTTTTGATTATCTAACTCAAGTTTCAATTCTTCATTCTTCACCTTTTCCCTTTCCAACCCAGCTTTAAGATGCAAAAATTCTTCATTTTGTTCAGACATTAGAGCAAATTGAACATTTGATGTAAATCCAGGATGTACCTTACCATGAGCAATACCTCTACCCAAACATCTAACACGTCCTTGGGAATCTTCACCTAAAAGCATTTGTGAACAAGTAATCTTTAAATTCCTTAGTTCGCTGTGACTCATCAACTTTTTCTAACTCTTCATTGATCCCTTGCTATAAAGAAATAAACATTTAATAAACTTTCCCGAAAAAACAAATTACAAACTTTAAAATTAGGAAAGCAAATAGAAAACTAACAATTAAATTTGTTGTATCGAAATCAACACCAACTTCTTTGCCACAAGTGTGAGATTCAATCAAAACATCTAACTTTGTGGCAGGTTTTCCTTCTTGTCGCATCTGATACAAATTGAAAAAGATAAATAAGTAAATAAGTTTATTTTAACCTTGCTAAATAATGGAGACAGATGGAAAGGGAAGGAATTTATACTTTAGCTCTTAAAAGCTGGAAAGGAAGTTTGCCAATAGATGGAGATATTTCTTTTTAGCTCTATTTTCTTTATTTCTTTGTGATGTATCCTATAAGAATATAAAGAGATTGCATATATTCAAATAAAGCAGCAAACCTCACAACATAAACCATACAAATGTTACAAACCTGTACTTCTGCTTTTCTCCAATGGTGCACAAGTTTGGATAATTGATCCATTTCCACTTGTTCATTTGCCAAATCACTTGGTAATGCTGAAAAATCATGATTTGGATCATCTTTGTAAGATGTAAAATACATTTTCTTCATGCGAGCTTTCCAATCTCTCCACATACCATTTATGGTTTGAAGAACTATTTTCTTAGCCTCAGGGGGAAGAGTAGTATTAGCCTGTCATAATTTTATATACTTGAATATTAGTAGTATAGAAATTTGTAAGATAAAGTTAATGCATATAACACTGAATTCGAGTCTCTCAAACATATATTTTCATATAATAAGTCAAACATATATTTTCATATAATAAGTCAAACATAATGTGCTAAATGTGAAACTTACCTCTACGTCCTTCCACACATTATCAAGCTTGTCTTGTGGCATATCCGAACATCTTTCATAATCCAAAGGCAAATAGGTGCCGATTCATGCTAATGCCCCTAATGCGCTAATGAACTTGTTATATTGTTCCCTTACACCAATCAAATGCCCATCTTCATTAAGGGTGACTTGAATCTTTACACTAGAATCCCACTCATCAGTCAATTTTGCTGAACCTTGACCTTTATTCTTTATGGGAAGTTTGCTTATTTCTGGTTCTATAATAAAACATTTCATAGTGTTATAATTGACAAAACTTTCAAATAGTTAGAATCCAAAATGGCATTTCATTTCATAAAAGTGAATTAAAATAAAAGAGGTACTAAACAACGTTAAAATGTACCTGCTGGAGAAAAGCCTTGAGAACTTGCTTGGTCTAATGTCCGAGATAAGAACTTAGGCGAAGGTTGAGTTTCGGATTGAGAATGATGAGAAGAATGTACAGGAAATTGTGCTTGAGCTTGCAACAATTGACTTTATGACTGAATCGGTGACACGAAACTCTGTAACAAACTAGCATCATTTGCCGTATCAACAGTTTCATGTGGTATGTCCCCTAACTTAGTCCCACGTGGTCTCTTTCTTCCTTTAGGCATGATCAAACCTGCACAATGACTTAAAGATTAATAACATAGAGAGTATTCAAATGGAATGAACATAAAGGTTTAATAAAACAAATTCTCATAAAAAGAAAAGTAGAAAATATATAAAGACATTGAAAGAGATCGTAAACATCAAATTACAATTTTTTTGTAACTCAATGATGATTGTTATTCCCATCGTCTACTTCATCATCCCATTCCTCGTCAACTGTGATTCCATCTACTCCTCGTCTAACCCAACCAATATCATCTTGACAATCTGGAATATGATCATCTAATTGTTGATTACAGTATGGCTCAGCTTGGAATCTTGAATATACGTCAAAATTATCTCTTGAACTCATTGTCACCACAACATTCCAACTGGGTTGTGTAGGGTCAGGTACATACCAAACTTGATCTGCTTGAGTTGATAGGACAAACGGCTCATCAGTCGGCAAATTATTCTTATACAACAAGTGATTAAAATTAACTAATGCAAACTTATACTCATCTTGCTTGACACTTTTCTCATTGTCAACCCAATCACACTTGAACATCAAGAATTTGATGTCATTTGTGTAGCAAATCTTTATTATATCTGTCAAAACTCCATAATGACACACTTCTCCAGATTGAGGCCTTCGGTCTTTTGTACTTGAATAACGTTTTGTATCTGCTTTAATCACCACTCCACTATTTTGAGTTGCTTTATTTTCATCATTACTCTTAGTACGAAACCAAAATCCTCTAACAATGCATGCCTTGTATCTTCTACCATGTCGAGTGGGACCTTCAGCCAATCTTTTAACTAATTCTGGAATTGAAGAGCTGGACTTATGTTGAAGTTGTTGCACCTAAGTGTAATGAAAATTGCCAATTAAATTCAAGAAATGAGTTAAACCATAATGTTTTTCTAAATATATATTTACTTACATATGATTTAAGCCATTTACTGAAGGTATGACTATGAATGCGATCGATTTCCCATGGTCTGGCATGAAGCTTGTTCCTAATGATTTCTGCTACATGCATGTTACGAAATGCCTCAATTGAATCTGTATTTGATAATGCATATCTATGCATTTGAAGCATTGTGTCATGATCTATAAGAAAGCACTCTTATTTCTCAATGACACGACCCATACTCTCATCTCCATCACAATTTCGAGGTTGACGTTTCTCTTTTGTTTCAACGTCTTTTAGGTATCTTGAACAAAAAGTCATGCACTCATCCATTAAGTACCCTCAAGCAATGGAACCCTCTAGATAAGCTCGATTGCATACATACTTTTTGAGGGTAAGAAGATACCTAAAACAAAAAAATAAAAAACAAAAGCAAAATCAGGATACATAGGAGTGCCATTATAGAATTATTAAAACTAATAAAAATACAAATTTCAAGAATTACCTTTCCACAGGATACATCCATCGAAACTATATAGGCCCTGCTTTTAGTACTTCATCAGCAAGATGTAGAGGTAAATGCTCCATAATATCAAAAAAGGATAGAGGAAAGATCTTTTCCAAGTGGTAGAGTGTCAACACTATTCGATTTTGAAGATTTTCCAAATCTGGCTTACTGTTTGTTTTAGAGCACAATTTCCTAAAAAAGTTGCTTAATTCTATCAATACATCAACCACACTCTTAAGTAATGCTCTCTGTGCAGCTAGAGGTAACAACTGTTGCATGAGTATGTGATTATCATAACTTTTAAGACCTCTAATGATTTGCTCCTTCACATATACATGGCGTGAAATGTTGGATGCATATCCATCAAGTGCTTTTACACTTTTCAAAACTCTAAAAAATATGTCTTTATCAACCTTATTGTGAACAACGCAGGAGATAAGTAAAATTTTCCAAAACTCTTTTCAATAGGGTGTAAAGGCTCCTTAATGCTATTTTCTTGGAGGTCTCGCCTAGCTTTCAACTTCACGCCCAATATTGTCCAAAGTATATTATCGCACATATTTTTTCTACATGCATTACATCCAAATTATGTCTAACCAAGTTGTGTGCCCAATATGGAAGCTCAAAAAAGATACTCTTCTTTTTCCAAATCTGTTCTTTAGTTTCCTCTACATAAAGTGCCCTTCTTCGCTTTTGAAGATCTTCCTTTCTATACCTAGTGGCAACTTCATCTGACTCATGTAGTAAAATATTATTTTCTGTTGAAGCTTTCTTCATTTCCATTTCTATAGTTCCATCAAAGGATATTGTATCCCTACGAAGCCTATGTCCTCTGGGCAAGAAGCGGCGGTGACGAGTATAACAATACTTATGACCATGCTTTAGCCACTTTGATCGAGTGTCCCTACCACAATTAGGACAAGCAAAGGCACCTTTTGTCGGCCATCCAGACAACATTGTATGTCCAGGAAAATTGCTTATTGTCCAAAGTAATGCTGCATGCAAATTAAACATTTGACCAGCTGATGCATCAAAAGTCATTACACCGTTCTATAACTCTTTAAGTTCCTCTACCAACGGTTGCAAATAGACATCGATCTTATTTCCAGGTGATTTGGGACCATCAATTAGGGTAGATAATATAAAGTTCGGGTGCTTCATGCATAACTGTGACAACTCGAAAATTCCTCTAATTTAATTTTAAAGTGAGAAAATTTATCTAATTGAATTCTTAGAGAAATATTTTCCTAATTTGATTTTTGAACTCTCAATTTTCAATCGATAGGTATTTTAAAACGTTTTTGAGAAACCCTAATCGGTAACTGATTTTTCACCGATTTGAGATTTTTCTCCCAACCAAAAATATTTTATCATTTCTGAAAATTTATTATACACATTATTTTGGACCAAAGAAATAAGTTTTAGTTCAATTTTATAGCCAAGAATTTAGTATTTAACATTTCATGTATCATGCACTAGAAATCTATTGGAATAAAATCAAAATACTCACATATATATACATATATATATACCCACGGACACACACACACTCTCTAGCCAACACTCTTCAAAAGTAGCCAAGATATTTTATTAGTATATGGCAAGATTAATTTCCATCCAAGTTTGTGCCATAATTAAGCTAACAAGCTATGCTCCATAACAAAGTGACACTTAGCAACAATTCTAAAAATGCCAAATAAATCCCAACATTTTTTCTATATTATAACCAACAAATTTTCAGAAATTGGACAACAAATTTTCGTGCAAGGAGGGAAGGAAAAAGAGAGAGAAAAAAAAAGAGAAAAAAGAGAGAAAGAAGGAAGAAAAATTTGTTAGACCAAATTTCTTCATCTTGTCTTCTTTTCCAAAGGAATTTTCACCTTTTAACATCAATTTCAATTCAAAATTAACTCAAGGAAGGGGAAAAGGAAGGTTGCTCACTTGGTAAGATAGGAATTTTAGTTGTTATATGCGGTGTTTTCTACATAGGAGTGGAATATTGTAACGCCCCAGATTTCAGGGCTCTTCACCCCGAGATCCGAAGTGCTACTTGCAGACGGATAATCATTCCAAAAATCAAACAGGAACTGACAAAATGCATTCACACTAAATCCCAATAGGAAAATCCCATTACAGGCCATTAAAATTCTAAAGTACAATTTCATAATTTAATATTCCAAATTTACAGACTGAGGTCTCCAAATTCAGTACAAAGTCCAATTTACAAGCTAAACATATTCATGGTTCACACGGGAACTTAACTAAAGCAAATTATCTCATCTGGATACTCTCAATTATTACAAGCCGACAACCTATACATTCTTAACAAATCTTAAATCAAACATACTCGAACGTACTAATAACCATAAACAGAAATTGACATGCTCGAACAAACTAAAACCATCTGAATTTTCATTGATACCGAAAGATCGTACATATAATCTGATTTCCTAAAATCTAAGTTCCACTATCCATATTTACAAATCATAAGTTCACAAGTCTAGCCAAGCTATTACAAACTTAATACAGTTCCAAAAGCTTAAACAGATCGGACTTGATTTTTCATGCAACGATTCACCGCTTAAGATCCTACATCATATATTGTGAAATCATGAGTCCACTGACCCAGCAAAATTTATGGCATGAAGAAGAAGCAAAGGAGTTCTAAACAATAGGCATATTGA
>JACFYI010003271.1:103330-119240 GCA_014898755.1 Handroanthus guayacan | reverse complement strand
AGAAATGTGAGTTTTAATGTGAAAATGTGAAGAAAGTGATTACGGATTTAAAAACTAATTTTTTGCTTAAAATTTGTAAAATAGATTTTAAAATAAAAATTTTAGAACCCTTAGTTAAAAATTGGATTTTTAAATGTCTAGAATCTAGACAAAAAATTGGAAAAAAAAACATTGTTCACGTTACTGTTCATGTGTGTCCGCGTATGAACAGTGTGCGCGCGTGCTGAGGTCAGTAACCTCAATCACATCTGCATGTTCATGCCCGTTTATGAGCCTAGACGTGCCCGGGACTGACCCCAATTTTTTTGATTTTGATCTCTTTTACTATTTTAAGCCATTTTCCATCTCATTTCCTTAATTCAAGGTTTGAATCAAATGAATTTTGAGATTTACGTTTGTCATCGATTGATTTTCATATTTCACTTCTTTAGGCATGTTTAAGGCTTTGAAATAAATTTTCCAAAAGTCCATGGTCCGAATTCGATTCATATGTTTGATTCGTTCGTTCGATTGAATGTGAGCCATTATGGCTATATGGACTTGATATGTTCATATATGTTTTGACATGATTTGTTCGTCCCTAAACCTATATAAATGTTTGTATGTTGGGCCCTAGGAATGTACAGGGGGGTTTGATTGGGCGACATCTGGTCGACAATCAAAACATTTGAAAATTCCTATTTGGTGAATAGGCTGGATGAATCCTGAAGGTAGGATTCTGAAGGACTACTCGATCGCATGTGGAGTCGACTATGCTTATTCGTATGTATGACGCTCCTTGAGGGAGTATTGGAGGAATAAGGCTGACATGTTTGATATATGTTGAAGATATAAGGGTGATAAATCCACTAAACATTTGATTCAACCATATTATTACATGAATGTGATATATGATTGCATGTTATCAGTTTGTTCCGTCCGTTTTGAATGTTTGTACGTTTGTTTTGAAACCACATTCATGTCTTGCTTGTCATATGTTCTTCATTTGAATCATCTCATATTCATTGTCCTATGCCATCTCATATTCCTTGTCCTATGCCATAAGTTTTAGTGGGTCAGTAGACTCAGGATTCCATTAACATTTTGTAGGAAATCAATCTCGTGGATCAATTTGACTTAGAGAGCTTTCTGCTAGTATTCTATTTCCTTTTTGGATCATGTAAATATAATTATTTTGGTTTTGTTCGGACCTTGGTTATGTCTAGTATGTAATTTGGACCTCATCATGCATTTTGGAAAGTTGGACTATAATTTTGGAATATTTGGAATGTTAAGTTATGAATTTTTGCACGTTGGATATTCTGTTTATTGATTTTAGTTAGCTATCCGTCCGTGAGTAGCGTCTCGGAACACGAGGCAGAATATACTGGCGTCCAAGGCATTACAAGAGTAAAATGTATTGAACTCTAATCTATACTCTATATTATAAGTACCTTAAGTAGTTATTTTTTAATACATTTGAAATGATAGACTAAAATTATCCTATTTAAAAAAATAATTACAAAGTAGTTATAGAACAAGGATGATCAACCAATGAAGCAAAGCAATCCAAATCAAAAAGGTAATAAAAGCCATAAAACTTACATTAGGTCCTTAGTTCACAAATGCTAGGGTTGATGGCTCCAAAGCTTGAAATTAACTACCTAAACTAAAATGAAAATCATGCATTTTTGTTAGACTATCACTCCATTATCCTTAAATCTCTTATTTAAACATTAGATTCCTTATCTTTTTACACTTCCACTTACCAAGCTTACCAAATGGTGTTCTTAGAGAGTGTATCCCTCACTCTATTTCCCTTGTCAAGTTGTGAGCTAATCTTAAGGAGATTGGTTATTTTCTTAACTAGTGATATAGATATATATTTATGTAGGTGCAAGATTTAGTGTATAAGAGGATGAGAGTGTTTGAGTGGCTAGAGAAGAAATGGTATTGGCCAAGTGATAAAAATGCAAGAAAGATCTTCAATAAAACTTGTAGGATACAAGAGCAAAGGTCTCAAATGCTAAGCCAAACTTATTTATAGAAGTGGATAGAGCCATCTTAGCAAAATATAAACTTTTAGAGACTTATAGTTAATTTTCAAAGCTTCCCAAGCAAGTTTCTAGTATATGGTTGGTGAGATATCCCCAAAATTAGGGAGATGGCCGGTTTTGCTGCTGTAAAATTGTAATACCCCAAAAATTCCTCTAATTAAAATTTTGAACCTTTGTTTTTCAAACAGTAATTCATTTTCACGAAGACTATTTTAGTGTCAAATAAGTTTCATACATTTTAAAAATTTTCTTGCATTCGAACTCCGTTTCTTGAATCATTTCAGCGCAATAAGCTCCTTAAGCCTAATAAAATGAGCCCAAATTAAACTCACAATTAGTCCAACCAATTTTGGCCCAAACTAAATATTTCCAAAAATATAGAAAAATACAGCTACAAAAGACTACAGCTTGTATCCCACGGATGGGATTTCCATCACTCCCCATCAATCCATCAATTTTTGCTTAGCTTCTTTGAAAAGCTTGTTTAAATTGATAATAAGGGCCTAAATCTATTTTTCCTTGCTTAAGTATCTCTCAAAATCCTTCTACAAATAAGTTTCCTCTTGCAAAAGGAAGGTTACTTTTGCATTCACATTTCCTCTCACACACAAACATTTGCATCAATGTTATAACCAGTTGTTTGGGAAGCTCCCCGTTGGCATGACGGTTTTCTTTTGGATTATGAAATTAAGAATGTATTTTGACTTGTTGGTTCGTTTGGACTTTTGGCTTGTATAGAATGAGATTTAGTCGTGATGTATTCTTTTGAAAAAAATTTTATGGCCTGTAATTGTGACTTGTTGGGAATTTAGTACGGAATGAATGTGTTATTTCCTATTTATGGTTTTAGATAGTTACCAGTTCGTGAGTAGCATTTCGGATCACAGGGGGAATGCACCGGGACCGAGGTGCTACAAATTTTTTTTTATATTGTTGGATTGGGCCTCAAAGTGTTGGGCTGAAATTTGGGTGTAATTGGGCCAAGTTTTGGGAGCTCATTTGGGCCAAAATGATATGTAGACGAAGTGACAATGACAGCAGTGTCGGGCCTCTTAAGAAACAAAAGATTTATTATGAGGCTATTATTGAAGATATAAAGCCGAAAAGAGACTATTGGAAATATGCCTATCTCAAAAAGCATCATTTATACTAAATCTACAGTAAGTGGGCCTCAAATAAGATGGAAAAGATGGCGTCGAGGCATAGATCATAGCATTACAATTTCAAAAATATGGTGGGCCAAAATTGACGTTGCTTTAACCACATCAAGGGAGATTTGGTAGCCAAAATTGAAGAGGCTTTTAGACAAGCCACGAATGCCAAGGTAGGCATGGAGTGGCTTGCTCAAGACCACGTCAAAGAGGAAGTCATCCCGAGGTTCCAGGCACCATGGATTCCGTCGATGTTCAGTGAGGGAATTAAGAGAGACTTGACGCCATGCCTTACGGTTCTAAGGTCACGGACACCCCCCACCGCGAGTCATGGAGTAGGACCCTCTACTGCCTCTCCGAGTGGCCCGAGAAAAGCACGTATGATGGCTCGTATCAATGTGAGGCCTTCGCCACCTCCTCTTTTGGGAAGAGTTAGAGATGACGATGCACATCTTACTTAGGTAGAGCAGATTTGGAAGAGTTGGATGATAGGAGGGATCGGAGTGGCGCAAGAGGCAAGGTCGAGGGTGAGCATGGAGGCCTAAGCCCACATTTCAAAAAAAAAAAAATTAAAGAAAATTAGCTGCAAATCGCAACTCCTCATTTTGGGGAGTGATGTTCTAACCACTCCCGCCAATCTAGCAAAAGCTTCTCCAAGAAGCTTTGTATAATTGGCTACAAGTCCTTGCAAGTTTTCTTTTTGCAACAAGGCCCCAATCTACTTCTATAAATAAGCTTGGCCTAGCACTTGAGACCTTTACTCTTGCGTCCTACAAGTTTTTCTTTGGATCATTCTTGCAAGACAAGAACTTGCTCTTGCATTTACATCTTACTACTCAAACACTTCTCTTGTTCAAGAATTTTCTACACACATCTACTTATAACTACATTCTCACTACAAAGAACTTATGTATATTTAACTCTTTAAAACTGTAATACCCTGAAATTTTTCCTAATTTAAAACTTTACCCTTCATTTTATAAACGATAAATCGATTTTGAAATCGTGAAAATTGTTTTAACTTCGAAATAATTTTCTTGCATCCAAAAAATTTTCTCAACATTTGAAATTTCATTTATGCACCATTTGGGCCCAAAACAAGCCCAAATCTTAGCCCAATTGCACCAAATTTTAGCCCAACACCTTGAGGCCCAAAATTAATATTTTCAAAAAAAAAATGGAAATCATGGTCTGAAAACAACAGAACAACTGCAGCTCATCCAATCCCTCATTTTGAGGGATTTCCAACTACTTACATCACCTCCATGGCATGGCACTCCAACCATTTTGACAAAATTGTGAACAAGTCCTCCCAACTTATAATTTTGCTAAGAGGTCCTTATTGAGTTCTATAAATAGCAAGGTTATTGAAGTTGAATTTATTTTTTCTTCTACCTCACCATAAGCTTCCACAAATATACAAACGCACTCATACATTTATGTTCAAATAAAATCATTCATAAACCATATAACTCCATCATCAAGCATTTTACAAAGGGAAAAAGTGAAGGGAGCTCACTCTCAACTGTGTTGGTAAGAGAGAACTATAGAATTTTGAGCTTATAGTTCATTTGGTGATTTAAGTGTTATTGGAGCATTAGCCTAATATATGTTGTGTCTAATCTTGTTTTAGGTAGTTGCCTCTAGTCTTGGAATTATCTAACCTCTAACCAAAAAGGAAACTTAGGACCAAGGTAAGTTTCATGGTTTCCTCACTTCCTGGCTGTTTTCATGCTTCTATATCCGTAAAATACACATTGGCCTGCTTTAAGTCAAATTTGAGCATATTCATGTTGCATTTGTTGATTCTTTGCACTCATAAGCTCAATATTCTTGAAATGGTATTCCTTGAACCCTTAAGCATGCTTGTTATCACCATTGTAACCTTGGATGGATTTGGACCGTGGATGATGAAAAATTTGAATGAAACTTAAAGAAAATCGATTATTTGACCCGTGACTATATTTTCCTAAAACTTGTAAATATTAGAATCAACAATAACATCAACAAGAATTCATAACAACAAGGATATAAACATGATCATGATTTTCATAAGCTCAAAATAGGATGATCAACAAATCATGAAGGAGATGATTTAAGCATAAGAAGGAAGCAAGGAGTTTTCATAAGTCTTACCCTAGTCCTTTAGCTTGTCAAGGATGTGGTTATGCTCCAAATGATGTTCAACACCTATTAAAGCCAAGTTACACACTTAGGTTGCATTTCTCTAAATCTTTAAACCCCTTAAGATTTATAACATGAAACTTAACTTACCCAATGAGTACCTAGGAAAGTATACTCTTCCCCTTATTCTCTTTTAATGTCTTAAGAAAAACTTTCAAGTGTGTATGTGAATATTGACTTAGGCTGCTGAGAGTGAAGGAAAAGATGAAGAAAGGTGATAATTTTGCAACAAGAAAATGAAATGACCAAGCAATTATATACAAGCCTTCACTTCTTATTTATAATTGGGAAGAATGGCCATCCCTTGGTTCTAAAATTTTTGCCAATTAAAAATGGAAACCAATCCCTTATTTTGAGGGATGATTCGGCTGCCATGATGTAGCAAATCTGATTTCATTTTTTTTGTTCTGAAGGTTTAAATGTTGGATCCAAAATGTTGGGCTAAATTGTGGTTATATTTGGGCTTAAAAAGGCTTATTGGGTTAAAATACGGCAAGGAATCGAGGTTCGAATGCAAGAAAATTTTTCGCATGTAAGAAATTTATTTTGATGATAAAACAATTTTTGTGATAATGAAATTGATTTATTACTTGAAAAAATGAAAGTTCAAATTTTAATTAGGAAAATTACGGGTATTACACTCTTCCCCCTTAAAAGAATCTAGTCCCCACATTCATACCTTATTCAAATAAGTGAGGCTACTTGTCCCACATTTCATCCTCATGTTTCCAAGTGGCTTTCTCTACTTTTTGATTTCTCCAAAGTACCTTAACTTGCGGTATTTTACGATTTCTAAGCTCACGAACTAGGAAATCCAATATACGGATAGGCTATTCTGCAAAGGTAAGGTCACTTATGAGGGGAACATCAAGGTGTTTGATGACATGAGAAGGACCAGGATAGTACTTTCATAGTTGGGATATGTGGAACACATTATGGATCCCCGTGAGATTTGGTGGGAGGTCTAGTCAATATGCCATAGAGCCAATTCATTCCACAATTTCGAAAGGTCCAGTGTACCTAGGGTTGAGATTCTTTTTTGTGGAGCGATTTTCAGAGATACCTGATCTCCAACATTGAATTCCAAATCTTTCCTTTGCTTATCAGCGTAACTTTTTTGGCGATCCTGTGCTGTCTTCATGTTTTTCTTGATGATTTGAACCTTATCTATAGCTTCTTGAATCATCTCAGGTCGCAGTGCATTATTCTCTAAGCTCGAGGTGCTCTTGGTTTCATCTATATCCTAATGAAGGGGCGATATGCACTTTCTACGGTATAATGCTTTATATAGAGCCATCTGAATTGAACCTTGGTAGCTATTATTATAAGCGAACTCTACCAATGGTAGATACCTATCCTAATTTTCAGAAAAATTAAAAAAACATGTACACAGCACATCTTCCCGTGTTTGAATTACTCTCTTCGATTGTCCATCTGTCCGGCGATGAACAGCTGTATTGAAAAGCAATTTCATCCCCAGATGCTCTTGCAGGCTTCTCCATAATCTCATCGTAAATTTTGGATCCCCGTCAGAGACAATACTCTGAGGTATTCCATGTAATCGTATTATCTCCCTTACATAGATCTCGGTGAGTTTCTCAACATTGTATTGAATTTTGATAGGTAGAAAATGCGTTGATTTTGTAAGCATATCCACCACAACCTAGATGCTATCACATCCACCTCATACTACAGGTAGACCTGTCACAAAGTCCATGGTGATTTGTTCTCACTTCCAACTTGGAATGCTGTAACTTCCCAAATGGTCTCTGATGCTCCACCTTCACAAGTTGGCAAGTCAGACATTTCTGAATATATTCAGCTATGTCTTTCTTCATCCCTTCCCACCAAACTTTTTGTTTTAGGCCTCTATACATTTTCGTTCCTCCAGAATGCACCGAATACCTTGCTTGATATGCTTCAGATAGCATTCTTTTGTTGATCCATGCATGAACAACAGCTCAATTTTTGAATCGTAGTATCCCATTATTGTCAATCCTAAAGTCGGGTTTCATCTCGCCCTTCAGTTTTTGAACCAAATCATCTTTCTCTTGGGACTTTACGATCTCACTATACATTTCTGGATAGATGTCATTGTGAGACCCTGAAAATTCTCCTAATTTAATTTTTAAAACCCCCATGTTTAATCAATAAACGTTTTAAGATATTTTTTAGAGAAATTTTAATCGGTAACTGATTTTTCGCCGATTTGAGATTTTCTCACAATTAAAAATATTTCAGCATTTTTTTTAAAAAAAAATCATTTTACATCCAAAAATTATTGAAAATATTATTTTCCCACAAAAACTTTCATAATTTTATATTTTCAAACCTTTAAAAATTTCGATAACGGTTAGAATTTCTCATTAAAAAAAATTTATTTTAAAAATTTCTTTTGGCTTAAAACTTATTGGGAACACTCTAATAACTCTAAAAATAATATTTTAGGCCCAAAAGATTTTTAAAATTTTAAAACTTAGCACCGTTTTAAACGCTTTTAATCGCTATTGTCTGAAAAATTTTAAAACGGTAAAATTATTTCGATTTAGTATTTGAAAATATTATTTCAATCAAATGTGGTCCAAATATATTAATTTTAACCCAAAACCATGCACATTTAGTCAAGGAGTTGAGCCCAACAATTTATCCGATTTCCAAGTTCAAAGTCCAAGCCCATTTTTAAATTTTGATTAAAAAAATAAAATAAAATTTGAAGGGGCAGCCGGCCACATGCCTCTCACACACACACCCTCACACTAAAATGAAGACAAAAAAATGAGGTATGCCTCCCCAATACATGGTGACTCATATATGCATGGTCACCTAACAACATAATTATACATTTCAATGTATTTACCAAATTATCAAGTATTGTCTCATGTATAATACACTTGTATATGTGTTCTACAAGTGTATATGCACATGAAAATGAGAGAGAAAACAAAAAAAAAAAAAATTCAGCCATTTCTTCCCCATAGCTGCCAAACCTTTTGTGTGTGTGTGTCTTTATTTTCTTCCATTTTTCATTCAATTTTCTTCTTAATTTCAACAAAAAACCAAAAGGAAAATTGAAGGGAAATCCATCATCTTCTCAAATCTTCAAGTTGGTAAGATTTGGTTTAGATTTCAGTTGTTAGATTATTTATTCAAGTGAACCTAAAAGGGATTCTTCTTTGATGTAGGATTTATAGAAAGATCTTGAGGAGAGACTCTAAAAATTTGAAGTTGCTAAGGTCAGAAAGGTAAAAATCATGATATTTCCTTCCTCTTGGCCTTCATGTTTTGTTCATGATTTCATATTCTTGAAGAAATTCATGGAAGATATGCTTGTTAGTATGTTTGTTGAGATGGTTCCTTGATTATTGTGAACTTGTGCTTGTTGAGCTACTTGATTTTCTATCCTATTGTTCTTGATGAAGTATGATATAGCTTGTATTTATGGAACCATAAATCGGACCTTGGGCTATAAGAAACTTAGTGGATCATTATTTAGACTTAGTAGATGAATGATTTCTTGAATTAAATGAACTTTGAACATATTAGTTGCTCTCGAGAACCTTGGACAAAACACTCACATCACTTTAAGAAATTGAAAACACCACTGTTGCTACTCCAAAAATTACATATAAGTACCTTAGAAACCTCTTCAAGTCTAGATGATGATAAAACCAAGAAATACCTGAAAACATGGAGGAAAGTGATAGCAAAATGCATTTGAATCAAACCTACCCTTTTGACCAAAACAGAGGATGCCTCTGCCTTAACCCCAACTTCAAAAATTCATAATCAAACCTCTACATATCCAAAAAATCCAAACTCTGCTCTATTTGAAACCTTATTGAGTGTATTTATTAGCAAAATCAAGAATCACCCAAATTCATGAAGTGAAAGGACCAAAAATATCGTTTAATCTAAAGTTGCTAGTTTACCCATGGAGCAGGGTACTTACTAGAATATGCTCTAATACATCTTCCAATTTCAAATCATTGAAACCCAAGCTTTCGTTCACCAAATCAGCCCTAAAAATATTCATTAGAAACCTTGTTAAGTGTAGATAATGATAGATTCAAGAATCTTTGAAATCCATGAAGCATTCTTCCCATAAAATTCTTTAAAGCCAAACACATCAAGCTAACTTTGGAGTACAATAAAACTTTGTGTTAATTTTAAAAATTTATAACTAAAAATTTACTCATCAGATTTTTAATATAAAACCACCTTTGGAAAGCTTATTGAGTTTAGATAGTCATAGAACCAAATCCCTAATTTTAACTCATCAAATCATATTTCTAAAGTAGTCCAAAATACCACTGCCGCTCCCAAAACTCTCAAAACTTGATCTATTTGATGTTTTCATCAAAATAACTTTCCAAAAGTCACTTCCTATAATTTTTAAGTCTAATTTGATGATCTAAGTGGAATTCTTATACCCTAGGTTTGAAATTTCTAAATTTTCTTGTATTCAATTTCCCGAATTTGATCCTGTATTATGAATCCTCGGATGCTCCAAGCTATATTGTCCCCGTATTGAAAACTTCTTGGGTGTCCCATGTCAATTGGCTACTGATGGCTTGAAACTCCTTGGAAATCATGTTCGCTATTAACCACTATAATTGATTGATGATCTTTAAGTACCATCTTGCGGATGGAATTGATTTAGTCCGAACCTTGTTTTGAAACTTGTTGGATTATATTCGGATAATTGTCATTGATTCTGAAACCTAATACATGTTAATTTAGGCCCAGGGAAAACTCTAAGGAAAAAGATTGGGGCGATAACGATCGTCGATCTTAACCTTGAGGCTTTCCTAATCTTGGGTAATTATAAGAAAGCCTAGGGATGGGTTTTCTAGGATTACTCTTAGGCTCGTAGTCGATCGCGCTGCGGCGGCTGTGCCTATTAATATCCTTATGATTAACTACTCAGAGAAAATTTTATATCCTTTTGAATAACTATTCAGAGGTAGTTTAGAGAGATGAGGATGATATTGTATTATGAAAGTTATAAGAGTGACAGATCCACCAAATATTTGTTTCGGCCTTACATGATTTTTGACATTCGTATTGTGATTTGAATTCCGGGTTATGACAATTGCTTTATGATTGTATTGAATTGAATTAATGGTTTTGCCACGAATGTTGAAATTTCATTGCCAATGATCGATTGTACTCCTACTTGTTATCCCTTAATTCCTAAATTTTTTGTCATCCGTCATAATCTTTACTAAGTCTCTCGATTTATTTAAATTTTCTATCATGTGTAGGTGAATAAATTTGAGAAACAATGCGACTATTAACATGAGAGCTTAGATTTGGATGTTTCTACATATCTAGTTTCGGTATTCGCATTTTGTTGATTGAGAGATTTTGGTATATCGGTAAGAAAAATATTGTAAGTTTCCAACATATATTGTAGCTAGTTATTTCTTTTGGATGTAAGTTGTATTTTTAGAAACTTTTGGACTTGTAAATTAAGATGAGATATGGCACTTATGTAAATGAATTACTGTGAAATTTTTCGATTGTGGTTTTAGTTATTGTATAATTGTGATCATGTTAATTTTAACATTTAATTTAGTACCCATGAATGTGAGTAATGTCCCGAAGACTAGGGCGAAAGTGCACTAGGACCCGAGGCATTACACTCATGCTTGCTAACTTTCCTTTTCGGCTTAGAGCATCAGGAACAATGTTTGCTTTTCCTTGGTGATATGTGATGGTGAAGTCATAATCCTCCAGGAATTCTATCCACCGTCGTTGTCTCAGTTCAGATTCTTCTAACTAAAGATATACTTTAAGCTCTTGTGATCCATGAAAACTTCTACCTTAGCTCCATACAAGTAGTGATGCCATTTTGCTAAGGCAAGGACTACCGCTACTAATTTCAAATCATGAGTGGGATAATTCAACTCATGATTTTTCAACTTTCGCGATGCATAAGTGATTACTTTGCTTTTCTATATCATAACACAACCTAACCCTTCTTTTGAGGCGTTAATATAAACAGTAAACTCCTTTGACCCATCAGGCAGTGCGAGTACTAGAGCTATCGTTAGTCTTTTCTTTAATTTCGAAAAACTCTCCTTGCATTGTTTGTCCCAAACAAATTTTCGATCCTTCTGGGTCAGTCTAGTGAGTGGTTCGGCCAATTTAGAGAAGTTCTGGATAAATTTTCAATAATACCCAACTAACCCCAGAAAACTTCTCACTCCAATGACCGTTTCACGTCTTTTCCATTTTAGGACTGCTTCGACTTTATCTGGGTCCACTTCAAGTCCATTTTTTGAGATGATATGCCCCAAAAGAGTCACCCTCTTAAGCCAAAATTCATACTTACTAAACTTGGCATACAGCTTGTGTTCCTTTAAAGTTTGAAGGACAACTCTCAAATGTCTTTCATGCTCCTCTTTTGACTTGGAATAAACCAGAATATCATCTATGAAGTTTACAACGAAGCAATTGAGGTATGGGCGAAACACTCAATGCATTAAGTCCATAAATGCTGCAGGAGCATTAGTTAATCGAAAGGACATGACTACAAACTCAAAATACCCATAACGAGAATTAAATGTAATTTTGAAAATATCTGCTTGTCGTATTTTTAACTGATAGTACCCTATCTCAAATCCAACTTAGAATAGACAGCAAACCCCTGAAGATGATCAAATAGCTCGTCTATGTGGGATAATAGGTATTTGTTCTTGATGATCACTTTATTTAACTCTCTATAATCGATACACATCCTTAGTGACCGATATTTATTTTTCACAAACAAGACCAAGGCTCCCAAAAGCGAATAGCTCAGTCTTATGAAATTCTTTTCCAGTAGTTCTTGTAATTATTCCTTAAGCCCTTTCAATTCTGGTGGTGTGAGACCCCAAAAATTTTCTTAATTTTAATTAAATAATTTTCTTTCCACTTGAAAATTTATTGCATCTCAATTTAAGAATTTTTCCAATTTCTTCATGGTTAAATTTTTTGGTAAAGAGAAATTTGTTTTAAAAATTTTCTTTAGCCCAAAAATTTATTAAAACCACTTTACTAACTTCAAAATAATATTTTGGGCCCAAAAGATTTTTGAAATTTCAATTTAAATCCCAAGTTTTAAAAAAATTTAAAACCCAGCGCCGTTTTAAACACTTTTAATCGCTATTGTTCGAAAAATATTAAAACGGCAAAATTTTTTCGATTTAGCACCCAAAAATATTATTGCAACAAAAAATTCTCTAATTAAATATTAAAAAGAGAAAATTTCATCATTGTTCGCGATCGGTAAATATTGTTACAACATTTTTGAGAAAATTTCAATCGATAGACGTTTTTCGCCGATTTGAGATTTTTCTCACAATAAAAATTATTTTACCACTTTCGAAAAAATTTTCTAGCATCCAAAAATTGTTATATGCATTATTTTAATCCAAGAAATAGTATTTAGCCAAGTTTTGCCCCAAAGATTTAGCCAAAACTTAATCCATCACATATCACGTTTTACATTACATTTTATACTATAGAAAATGAGATATATACATGTATGTGTATGCATGCATACAGTCGGCCATCACCCTCTAAAATTAGAAATAATTTTATTTTTTTTATTGCCAAATATTGACTACTAAGTCAATTGGATTGGGGCAAAAGACATTGAAAAATAACAAATGAATCCCATGTCTCATTTCATTAGAATTTGCATTTGAATTTGAGTGTAATGTCCCTCTTCTTCTTCTTTTTCTCCCTGGCCGACTCTTTCCCCCATTTTCTCTCAAGAAATTTTCTTCATCATCTCCTCAAAATTCTCTCAAATTCATTGAAATCAACTTTGGAATTTTAACCACAAAGGGAAAAAGAGAAGGTAATTATACTTGATAGTTTTTTTTAATTCGAAGTTTGGGTTTTATGGTTGAAGAAACATGGAGTAATTTCTCTTATGATATTGATTGTTATAGGAATGGTTTAAGATTAGGAGAAATTCCATCCTCTTGAGGATTATAGGCTAAAAAAGTAAGAAATTTGATTGATTCATGGTTTTCATGAGTTTTTCTTTTATCTTGAAATCCATTATATTAATTGATTTGGGGAACTTGATGATTGATTTAGAATTTGGAATCTTGGTGATTGATTTAGAATGATGTTTAGATTTGGGATAGAAGTGTTGAAACTTGAAAATTTAAGCTTAGATTCTAACACACACACAACTAAGTTGTTTCGGATTTGCTACTGTCACAGCACAATCTCTCATTTTGAAAATTCATCACTTAAGTTTCCTTACTCCATAAATTTCATATAAGGTACCGTTAGAAACCTCTTTGAGTCTAGATAATGTTAAAAACAAGAATCATCCAAAAATAATGAGGAAAATGGGAGATAAATCTGTTTGAAATGAACCTGCCGTTTTACCAAAAATAGGGGAAGTCTCTGTCACTACCCTAATTTTAAAAATTTATATCTGGAGATCCTTATATCCAAAAAATCCACAAGACCCACCATTGGAAACCTTGTTGAGAGTGGTTATCATTAGAATTAAGAATCACCCAAATTCATGAAGAAACAAGACCAGAAACACCATTTAATCCGAACATGCTAGTGGACTCGGGAAACAGAGTACCCACTGGAACCCAGCCTAATGCATCTCTCAACTTTAACTCGTTAGAAACCACTCATTTCTTCACCAAATCAACCCCAAAAATAGCCGTTAGAAACCTTATTAAGTGTAGATAATGATAGACTCAAGAATATTTGAAGTCCATGAAGCATTCTTCCCAGAAACTTTATTAACGCCAAACATGTTAAACAGACTTGAAGTTACAACAGTACGCTGAGTCAACTTTAAAAAATTATAACTAAAAATCTACTCGTCAGATTTTCAATATAAAACCACCATCAGAAAGCTTATCGAGTCTAAATAATCGTAGAACTAAATTTCCAATTTTAACTCAGTAGGATGTATCTAGAAATATGCTAGATATTTGACTGTCATAATGGAAACATAAGATCTTATATGATATAAAATTGTGGTCTAGCATCTAAATGATCTTGATGTTAGTAGGTCAAATTAACTCGAGAGATTAGATGATCTCAATGTCATCTTGGGACTTAAAGCTTAAGGACCGGAGGTAATGGTTATTACTATAATCATTCTTGAATCTCCTACCATGATCATGTTTGATCCTTGTTCTTATTATTAAAAATATTGAGCTTCGGACTTGTTGAATATCTTGTTGAATTTCTTGGTACCATGCACTTGTTCGATCGTGAATGAGGAATTGTCAGATATAAGAGACTCAAAACAACATTTAGAATTACTTGATTTGAAATCCTAGTATTTTGATAATGGGATTTTGGAGAAAATACTTACAAACGTCAACTCGGACAAAAATGAATTTTAAGTGAACTTAATTTAAATATTTTGTACTTGATTTTCATATTTTAAAAATATTTCAAAAGCCAAACTTACTTTTTACTTATTTGAGTATTTTGAAAATACAAAATTTAAGCTTAAAACTTGCAAAAGGAAATGTTTTCAAAACATGAAATCTTCATAGATTTCTCTTGATTTATTAGAATATTTCAAAATTACAAATATTTAAGTTTCAAAGGATTTGCCCAAATTTTCAGATTTTAGTCTGTATCTCATTCCTTTTAAATGCTTTAATGTTCAAATTGATCTTCTTATGTCCGATGATTCATTCTAAATGCTATATCCAATGTTCAAGAGCTTTCGTTATTGATCCAATGATAATTTATTGTTATGTCTGAATTTTTGAAACCTATTGCATGATTGTTGGGCTCAGGGAGGTTCAGGAGGGATAGCTGTGCAGTATCGGACCACAATGGGTCCCCTAGAGGCCTCTCTACTTGGGTAGTTCTGCGGAAACCTGGAGGTAGGTTTCCAAAGGGCTAGTCCTGAGACTCGTGGTCGACCGTGCTGCGGCGGCTGTGTCTCAAATGTATGAATAATTGCTCCCCTCTGAATGGCTATTCGAGAGAGTGACGGGAGGTATAAGGGTATAATTTGATTGTTTCAAAGTTATAAGGTGTAGTACCACAAAAACTCCCTAAGCCTTAATTAAATAACTTTCTTTCCATTCAAAATTTATTGTCTTTTAATTTCAAAATTCCTAATTTTCTCTATGGCTAAATTTTCTCGGCCAAGAAATTATTCGTTTCAAAATTTTCTTTTTACCTGAATTTATTAAAAATATTTTATTAACTTCAAAAATATCTTTTTTAGGTTTAAAGATTTTCATAATGTTATTTTTAAATCCTTAGTCTCAAAGTTTAAAACCTAGCGCCATTTTAAACGATTTTAATCGCTATTGTCCGAAAAATTTTAAACGGTAAAAATATTATGATTTAGCAACTGAAAATTCTCTAATTAAATATCAAATGAAAGAATTTTCTGACTTAAGTCTTTAAACTCTCAATTTTATGAATAAACATTTTTATAATGTTTTGAGAAATAATTTCAATTGGTAGACGTTTTTCCGTTGATTTGAGACTTTTCTCTCAATCAAAAATATTTTATCACTTTCAAGAAATGAT
>JACFYI010003271.1:79144-92154 GCA_014898755.1 Handroanthus guayacan | reverse complement strand
AACTTCATCCTTGATTTTTCCAATATTTTCCATTTGATGCTTGATTTCATCCTTGATTTTTCCGATATTTTCCATTTGATTAGTAACTTCACCCTTGATTTCATCCTTTATTTTTTCGATATTTTCCACTTGATGAGTAACTTCACCCTTGATTTCATCCCTGATTTTTTCGATATTATCCGCAACTTCAAATAGATACCAAGTTGCTGCAATTCCTATTAACATTGATGCTACAATTCCATAACATCACGTCAGCCACTGTAATCTCAACTCATAAATTAATTAAACCAAAATAATAATAATAATAATAATAATAATAATAATAATAATAATAATAATAATAATAATAATGATAATAATAATAATAAATAAATAAATAAAATAAAATAAAGAAATTGACTCATTATAAAATCCCACAAAGAGTATTTTAGTAATAAAGTAATTATAATTTATGCCGTAGGGGCAAAATAAGGAATTTGTTAGGTTGACATCCGACATTTTCCCTCTAAAAACTTGATGGTAGGGGCAGTTTGATAAAAGTTGCATTTTCGGAATGAATGCATGGGTAACTTTTCGTATAAGAGAGGATGCATTTGTAATTTCATTATTTCAGAATGAGTACATGTGTAATTAATTCTATATATATATATTAGGATAAAACTCATATTCTGTATGAATAATGAGAAATGAAACAATAAATAAACTCATGCATTATATTTAAAACTGAAATTAGATAATGTAATTTCCAAAATATCAATTTCGGAACCAAAAAGTGAATTTAAAGAAGCTGTTCGATCGCATTGCTTAACTAATGCTGTTTAATAGAAATGATCGAAGTCAAAAACTTATAAATTGGCTGTCAAATTATTTAAACGAAAGATGAAAGATCCAATGTTATTTTATAGAAATACTATTTTTGAGGAGGGGAAAAAAGACTAGATAGAAAAGAATTAATAAAAGCCTATTCGGTTTGCTAAAAGAAAAGAAAGTAGATACGTAGTTAAATATTGTCCAGTAAATTGAAGCTTTCATTGTAGTTACAAAGGCAAACGGGCAGAGCCAAGCTCTAATAATTTTTTCAAGCTCAAGCTAAATAAGATGAGGAAATGGGCTTGAGGCCTTGTTCTGGCTTGACTTGATTTGGTACCATTTGTTTGGTTTGAATGTATGTTCAAGCCATCGACTTGAGTTTAAGCTGGAATTCGAAAAACTTGACAATCATAATTATTTTGTAAATATCATAATTTATAATTACATATATGTTTTTTTTAAAGGGAAAAAAAAGATAGGCTCACAAGTCTATGAGCAATAATTATTAAGCTCAATTTTGGCTTGAAACCTGTACAAGCCAAATTTGAGTTTGAATTATTCAGTACTCGGGCTCAAGTTATTCAAATACAAGCTTGAAGAAATTTTGAGCAGGCTTCCTTAGTCATAGTCCAAACTAAAAGTTACCTAGTTATGAGACCAATTCCATAATTGAAAACTAAATATAATCAGGATGGAAGTACCTTTTCTTCCTCCTGAAAGAGCATGAGTCGGCCTTTGACTGCCAAACTCATTGTCTGGAGAATTATCCATGTATACCAATTTGTTGAATTATTGTTACTAACTTCCACAAACAAAAAATATTATGGGCACATCTTATTTTGTATGTAAATATATATATATACAGATGAACATGTAAAGCATATGTTCAAACCTTGGCTGTAGAGAAAGTTGCAACTTGGGTTAATTAAAAAGGTATTTGTCAATATGCCCAAGTAAATAATAAAGTTGTTTTGCCATCTTTTATAGTTTCACTTTATTCCATTCCCTCTTCTTCTTTATCCTTATTTGTAACACCCCGAAAAATTCCCCTAATTAAAATCTTGAACCTCTGTTTTTCGAAAAATAGCTCATTTTCACTATTACAAAAACCGTTTTATCGTCAAAACAAGTTTCTCGTATCCAAAAATTTTTCTTGCAATCGAGCCCCATTTTCTTGCATTATTTCGGCCCAAACAAGTTTCATAAGCCCAAGAAATTGGTCCAAAACTTAACCAAGACCGAGCCTACCATTTTGGACCTAAAAATTAAACATTTAAAAAAAAAATGGAAAGAAGCTGCAGAATCGGCAGCCTAGTTCCAAGGATGGGACTTCTATCTCCTTCCATAAAAGCCATCAATTCTTGTCTCAAAACTTCCATGAAAAGCTTGGTTAATTATCTAGAGGGGCTTGGATGAAATTTATCTTGCTTAGATACCCTTAAGCACTTCTATAAATGGGACTTCATATGCAAGACAAGTCCTTCTTGCTTATAACTCCTCTCACTCACAACACAAACTCATATTTTCTTGCACATTTGATACACATCTCTTGCACTCAACAAATTTGCTAAGGGGAAAACATAGGAGGTTACTCTCTCAAGACCATTGGTGAGATTAGTTTAAGAATATGGTTAAGTGTATATAAGGTTGTGATTGGAGCTTAACCTAAGTATGATTTTTCATTATAGGTGCTTGAATCAAACCTTGTGGATCAACTAACATCTTGACAGGCTTAGGACCAAGTATAAGACTTATGGTTCCTTGCTTCCTTCCCATGATTATATGATCATCCTATGACTTGTTGATATTCTTGTATTGAGCTTATGGAATTATGATCTTTTTGACATTCTTGCTTGTTATGAGCTTAAGATTGTTATTCTTGTTGATTTCGCATAATTATAAGCTCAAACTCCTTTATATGGAATCCAAAGACCCTTTGTTCATTCTTGATATCCTCATCTAGACTTTGGAATGGAATTATATTATGGACTTAGGGACTGTGATGGAACTTTTGAAACCCATAAATTGGAAGAATGGAAGAATATGGACTAAAGCAATGGTTTTGAACTTGATCACTATCTTTTATTAAATTACAAAACAAACCTTGAAACTATAATTTACAAATACTGTAGTATAAATGACCTCCTTGAAAACATAGTTTTGAATCAAAAATAAAAAATAAAAAATAAAGTTTTAGCTGAGAGTGGGTGCCTAAGCGCCCGCTTCGGCGCTCAAATCCTCAAATTTCTATGGTTAGGTCAGATTCTGAGTGCTCAAGCGCCCAAATCGGCACTCAAGCGCTCAGTCCTGAGACAAAAACCACTGTTCAAGTGCCCAACCCGCGCCTAAGTGCCTATTCTAGTGTGTAAAACTTGATTTTTCGACTTTGTTTAGATATCGCCGAGTCCATAATTAATTTCTCTAAATATTTTTAAGACTTCAAAACGAGAAATCCTCTAGTCCTTGGTCAAATTTTGAATCGTTTGTTTGATATGATTGTCCAACCAAATATGTGCCCGAAGAAGCTTTATGTCGCATAAATTTTATACACCGAGCCGTTTGTTTGATATGATCGATCAATCGAATATGCGCCTGAAGCGGCTTTATGTTTTAGATATGCTCTATTTGTTTCTAGCCCATATGAATGCATGTATGTTGGGCCCTAGGAATTTTTAGGGATATTGGATTGGGCAATATTGGATTGACGATCTGAGCCCCTGAAAATTCCTATCTATTGGGTAGTTCGGAGGAATCCTGGAGGTAGATTTCCGAAGAACTACTCATAAGACTCATGGTTGATCGTGCTGCGACGATGTGTCTCAAAAGTAAGTCTAGCTTTCCTTGAGCGACCACTCGGAGAAGCAAATGGAGGGATAAGATTATATGTATATTATCTTTTGGAGATATAAGGGTGACAGATCCACCAAACATTTGATTCAGCCTTATAAGTTTGTTGTCGTGAATGTGACATATGAATCTTGTTATCAGTTTGTTCTGTTCATCCTGTTTGATCTGAAACGTTATATGAAATTACATTCATATTTTTGTTCTTGATATACTCATCGTTTGAATCTTGTACTCCTGTCCTATGCCATAAGTTTCACTGGGTCAATGGACTCATGATTCCATAAATATCATGTAGGTACTTAGCCTTGTGGATCAGTTTGATTTGGACGGCTTCCTGCTAGAGTTTCTATTTCCTTTTGGGATCATGTAATTATCAACATTTTGGTTTAGTTAAATCCTGTTTGAACTTCGGATGTGCTTAGCATGTAATTTGAATTTCGTAAATTATATTTTGGGAAAATTTTGCCTGTAATTATAGAAAATTTTGAAACATTAAGTTGTGAATTTGTGTTTTGAAATTTCTGTTTACGATTTTAGTTAGCTTCAGTCTGCGAGTAGTACTCTAAATCTCGGGACGGAATGCACCGGGATCCGGGGAGTTACATTGTTAATTAGTCATTTTATTGTGACGTCAAAGTTGTGCTAAGTTCACATTGTTGATTAGTCACTATGAATTTTTTTTTTTTTTTTTGTTTACTTGTAAATAATTTTGTTATGGAGACAAAACCATGGACACATATTATTTTGGTGGGAAATGGTATTTTGATCATTTCTCAAAATACGGCCTTTTCTTTTAGATTCTTTCTATTTTGATTATATAAGCCTTATAATATGATGATAATGGGCATCTCTAGGGTGCGTTTGGCAAATCCAAGGCCCACCCCAAACCCATCAAAGCTATTCATGGACACACTCTGAACTAGATCTAGACTCATTGGGTTAATCCATAATTCATTATGCTATCCAAAATTGTATATCAAAAGGACCTTAGAAAATTGCTGCAATCTCGAGATATTCCAAAATAAAACAAAATATTAATCTTTTAGTTAATATCGCGAACTTCTTCAAATTTCAATTCTTTAAATAGAGAAAAAAAATACCATAGAACTAATAATAAAGCTCCATAACATAAAGTTCAATGCTCAAATAGATTAATACAACTAAATTAAAATAACTAGACTAATTCTCAAATAAAATTAATATATATATATATATAACATATGGGGCAGTTTAGGTTGGGTCTAAATGGACCCATTACCTGCCCTAGGCCCATCTGGATCTAAAATATTAGACCCTTGATCTGCCCTAAAGCCCGTTTAATAACTGCAAATCTGCCCCCAACTGATTTGGGTTTGGGTCTAGGATCCCCCAAACCCAAACCCATTCTCATTCCTAGCGATGAATATTGTTAACAATAAAGGCCTACTGGGGGTGAATTAGGCTAAAAAACTCTTTTATGGTAAGTTCTAGTAAAAGTATTAAGCTGACGCCACTTTTAGTGTGTTTCGCATAATTAACTTATACGTACTACTAAAACTTTTGCTTAGGATTTTAATCTATAAATATTGATACACCAAACCTAATTAGTACAAGGATGCATTTGATGTTGCATTTAACTAATCTCATTGAATTTGGTACGAGCAATATTAGAATTGATTGCGTAATCTCATCCACTATTAAAAATGCAAGATTATTGTTGAAACTGCAATATTCGGCGGTTTCTTTTCTCTCTTTTTAAAATTGTATATTCACAAGGATTTTTTGATCAAATTACCCATATGTCCCTTCTCATGTAAAATCAAAGGACCTAGATGGACATATTGATCATTTGCATGTCAGCCTTTACAAAATATAATCAAACATTACTTCACTTTCCAAAATATTTTCTACCTATCACCCAAATTATAAATGAATATTCATCGTATTCCCCAAATCGACTTTCAAGACACCATTTTTCAAATATTATTCCACAAAACACTACAAAACAAAAACAAGCATTGCCCATATTTTTGGGAGGGGAGGTATTGGTAATTTTTAAAATAAGAGGTGAGTAGATGGCAATTTCACAATTTTAGAAGGGTTATAGATATAATTAACCCTATATAGTATATATTTAAACATGGTTGGTGTTTTTTTTTTCTTTTGTTTTTTAAGATGGAAGGATGAGGATAGGCCCTGTATCGCTATATCCTTCTCCAAACTCGTTGGTGTTTGAAAAATAACCCTGAAATTCAATTCCACATTACATTGTTTGACATAAAGCCACACTATTCGAGACAGGTTGACCTTAGAGCGTTTTAATCCACTTCGTAGTTATAACGCCTAGGATCCTGAACATCCGCCCGTAAGTCCAAAACGTTACCCATGAGTAGGGCACTTAAACTCAAACCTTCAATCATATCATTAATCCAACATCGGATACTTAATACACTAACATCATAAGCAAAATACATGTCCAAATCCCAATATAAGTTAATCAACTAGACATCTTTCCATTACAAATCACCAAAGCATAATAGCAAAATTTCTTAAATTCTTGAATGCTCCACGAAGCTCCTGAAAATAAATTCCCTACAATAATAAAATTAAGGAGTGAGTCCATTGACTCAATAAGTATTATAACTATAACCATGAAAAGGAGTAGCTCAATTAATAATGTTCAAGGAACTCAAGATATCAATTTGAATAATGGAGATCATGATTTAATAAACAATCATTTAGCCCAAAGGCTCAATAATAATATTTCGATATTCATAACAATACGTTCAATAGCATAAACCATTCATGGGCTCAAATTCAAGAATGAATATGAATACCAAAATAAGTATGGCTGGACTAGTTTTTGGTAGGTTTGTCACCCTTATATCACCAAGATCAACTTTTCTCCTTATTCCTCCGAACCACCCCTGAGTAGTTACTCATGAGGATATTAAAATCGCCTCTGAGTAGTTACTCAATAGGATATTATTAGGCATAGTCGCTTTAGCACGATCGACCACGATCCTTAAAGTAATCCCTTGGAAACCTACCTTCAAGCTCTTTAGAACTATCCAACATTAGAGAAGCCCCAAGGTTGAAATCAACGATCGTTCTCATCCCAATCTTTCCCCTTAAAGTTCCCAGGGCCCAACATTCATACATTGGGTTTCAAGAATTCAGATATAACAATAAAATTATTATTGGATCAATAAACGAGTACTTTAAACATCAGATATAACAATAAAACTTTCATTGGATCAATAAACAGATACATTGAGCATTGGATATAACGATTAGGTCGAAGCATTGGACATGAAAAAACCATTTTGAACATCAAAACATTTAATAGGAATGATATAAGAATTGAAAGTAGTAAAATGAGGGTGTGAACAGTAGAAAAGGCCTGCTAGAATAGGCGCGTCAGTGTACAAATCGCGCGCTAACGCGGAGAAGCGGCCGGGGCTACTACCCCGGGTGCTTCCACACCAATTTATGGGCACAGTCGCACCCATGTAAAATTTATTTATTTATTATTTTTTAACATGGATTTTTTTAGTAGAAATTCGGCAATGTCATTTTCACACGTTAAATATATTACAAAAATTTTGAAACGAAGTTTATGAAAGAAAAACTCATTTGTTTCCTATTTTAGGATTTGAGCATCCTTTGTCAATAACTCTTTTACAAAGCATTAAATTTCAAGATAAGTATTTTATTAGATGTCATTTAGATTTTCCTTAAATCCAATGGTTCCATGATCAAGGTCATTCAAGGATAGAAAAGTTCAAGGATCCAATAAGGAAGCAATCAATAATCACTTCAAGTTCAAGGTCAACCATATCTCAACATTGAGAGAAAAATCATAACATGAATCATGGTAAAAGTCAAGAATAATCATAGTCATAACGTTTATCTTTTGTCCTTAAGCTTTAAGTCCCACGATGATATTGAGATCCTATAATCTTCAAGTTTATTCTGCCTACTAACATCAAGACCATTTGATAATAGCCTACTTTTTGACAGTCAATTTTCTAGCCTATTTTTGGATATATTCCAACAAGTTTAATGGTAAAATTTACTTCTATAATTAACATAACTAGATGTTCTTTCTAACGGTGACTTCCGATTGATGATCCAACGGTCGGATCTTCATTTATATCCTTCTAAATCCACCCCCGCTACTGTCCATATTCTTAGCAGCCTTGACATGTCATTTTCTATCATATCAGTATTTTTGGGCATTTTACTCTATAGTTTTGAGTGATTCTTGATCCTATAATTATCTACACTGAATAAGGTTTCTAACGATATATCACATGGGCTGATTTGATAAGATTAATGTGGGTTTTTAAGCATTGGAATTCAAGGGGTATACAGGGGACAATGGTACACAAGAAATGGATTTGGATATGTATGTGTTTAGATTTCGACCCTTAATTCAAACCTCAAAATATGTTTCCAATCAAATATAATCTTTTAGGTTAAACCACCTATTTGTTATAAAAAATCATTTAGATACTTTATCATATTTAAATTCAATGGTTCCATATACATGATCAAGGTCAATAAGATCCAAACAATAGAAATAAAGATAACAACATAGTCATGGTAGAGAGTTTTAGGGAAGGTCATAGTAATATCCCTTACCACTTATAGCTCAAATCCAAGGATTAATATTCCAAGTCTTTAGTCTCCTCAAGTTAACCATCTATTTAACATACAAAAAATAATTTAAGTAATCTATTTCCACATAAATCCATATCAACATATCTCATAAATTAACACTAAGCTTACTAAGGGTTTTGACCAGTTCAAATGTTAAGAGGCGGTCAAAACCCTAATCGGACTGTAGGGAAACCCTAGCAACAATTAAACCCTAAACTCCTCTATAGATACAGCCATTCTACAGATTGTTTAACACACCAAGAAAAGTATTTACGAAATCCTCTTCCTCTCTTCCTCTCTTCCTTCATGTCTTTCATACGATTTTGGTGATCTGAGTTTGGCGATTGAGTGCTGATCGAGGTAAGCTCGAGTATTATGCAATGTTGAGTCTCTGGACCATCTTATCCTGGAAGGAGCAATACAGAATCCCTTTGCACCAATACGTGGGGCATCTATTTCTTCAAAGCAAACAGCCTACTGTGATTTGGTCGACAATTCAGTCCTGTTACGATAAAGGACTGTAAGCTAAGTTTTCATTTACATTTCAGATTCTTCAATTGTTATACTAATTGCAAATGTTGCATGTTTTAATCTGTTCTCGCATTGTACATTTGCGTTTGGTTTCTGAAATCTAAAACTCGTGTAATTTGAATCAATCTGAATTTTAATTGATTACTACCGAAATTTTGCATGCCTTGAATTATTTTGTTATATCACTTGTGTAAACGCAAATTTGAATCTCGATATATGCGTGCGGTATTATGATTTTCTGAAATACTGATCATTATTACATAAATTGATTATCTATTTCTGTTGATAATCTGCCATTATGTATCATAATTACCATACGTCTAGTATCTTTTTTCATAGCAATCTTGAAGAAATATATTTATTCTGTGTTAGTTTGCTTAATTGCGTTTATACTATGATTATCTTAATTTTGTGTTATGGCATCTCTAAGTTCTGCAAGTGGACTTCGTACTGTGTCCATGCTGTTCGCCAAAGTGGACCTTTCTGGTTTACCAGAAAAATTTTCGGACCACTTTTTTAAATGCTGGCAATAGCGAATGAAGATTTGGCTAACTATGAAAGGTTTACTTTTGGTGATTCAGGTGACTAAGCCTAAACCCATTGATACAGATCCCAAAATGACTAAAATTGCCAAGTGGACTGAAATGGACAGAATTGGTCAAGGAGTGATTCTGTCAGCACTGTCAAATACACTCTTTGATGTTTACTGTTCTGACTCATACACTACGAAGTCGTTATGGGATGAGTTGGACAGGAAATATAATACTGTAGAGCAAGGGCTCGAAAAGTATTCTGTTTTCAAGTTCCTGAAGTATCAGATGGTTGAGGGTAAATCTATAACTGAACAGACGCATGAACTGATAAACTTAGAAGATGCCTTTGCTGATGCTGAAACGAAACTTCCCGATAAATTTCTCGTAATGTCTATTGTCGAGAAGTTTCCCAAATCTTGGGAGAACTTCAGCATGATATTGAAGCATCAGAAAGGGAGGTTGTCTCTAGATAATCTTATGGTCAACATAAGTATCGAAGAGGAATACAGGAACCAAGCACACAGTGCTCCTATTGAGTACCAAGGCAAACTTGATTATGGGAAAGAAAAAAAACAAAGTGAACCAATTGAACCCTAACTCAAAATCCGTCGATTAGGAAAAAACTAAAACCAATAAGAAATCAAAGGCAAACAAACTATGCTGGAACTATGGATAGATGGGCCATTGGGCTAAGGATTATCCTTTGAAGAAAGCCAAGGCTAAGTCTGAGTCTGCTCGACCGGCTGTGGTCAACACGGTTGTGGGGAAAACTAGCAAAGCTAGAGTTCCAGACACACCTACTGATGGGTGCATTTCCTTGGACCCTGAAACTTTTACAATTTATGAACCACTTGACTGGTTAATTGATACAGAAGCGAATGTGCATGTTTATCCTGACCAACTCCTGTTTGTATCTTATCAGCCAATTGACAGGAAGTCCATGATGATAGGAAATGCAAGTGCTGCCAAGGTGTTTGGGATAGGATACGTGGACTTGAAGTTTCCTTCAGGGCACATTCTGTCACTGCATAGGGTACACCATGTTCTGACGATTCGAAGAAATATAATAAGTGGTTCTGTAATAGTTAGGGAAGGATATGAGCTTTCTTTTAAATTAAATAAAGTTGTTATTATGTACTTCGGAGCCTTTGTTGGTAAAGGTTACCTTAATGATGGATTGCTTAAATTACAAGTTGCAACTGTTGGTTCAAATAAAGTTTCTTTCTCCGATTTTCCCGTTGTTAATACTGTTGAATGCTATACTGTTTAGCATAATAGATTAGGTCATTTAAATTATGTTGCTATTAAACACATGTTGAACTTAGACCTAATCCCGAAACATCAAATGGAACGCAAAGACAAATATCAAATTTGTGTAGAAGCTAAAGTAGTAAGAAAGTCATACCAATCGGTTGATGGGCAATTTGAAATACTAGATTTAGTACACACGTACATTTGTGAATTCAACGGGATCTTAACCAAAGATAAAAAAATGACACTTTATCACCTTTATAGACAATTGCAGTAGGTACTATTATGTTTACGTAATGAAACATAAGGATAAAGCATTAGGAAAATTCATAACGTTTAAAAATAAAGCCGAAACCCAAACTGGTAAAAAACTTAAATGATTACGGTTAGATAGAAGTGGAAAGTATAAATCTTACCCCTTCGATGAATATTGCTGAAATTTTGGCATTATTCATGAAGAGACCCCTCCCCATACTCTCTTTCGTCTAATGGAATAGCATAACGAAAGAGTAGGACCTTTAAAGACATGATTAACAGTCTCCTATTAAATTCTGGACTGTCTAAGTATATGTGGGGAGAGGCTCTGAATACGGCTTGCCATATTCTGAATAGAGTACCTCTCAAGCATAAAGAAAGCACTCCATTCAAATTTTGGAAGGCAGAAAACCTAGTTTGAAATATTTTCGAGTATGGGACTGTCTTGCAAAAGTTTTAGGCCCAGAACACAAAAGGAAAAAGCTAGGTCCTAAAACTGTTGATACGGTCTTTTTAGGTTATGTGGAAACAAGCTATGCATTTAGATTTCTTGTTATTAAATCAGAAATCTTGGGTATAGATATTAACATATTAGTTGAATTTTGTGATGCAACGTTCTTTGAGGACGTATTTCCAATGAAGACGGGAATACCTCAAAATAGTTCCTCAGATTCAACTCTTGCATCTTCATCAATTCCAGATCATGTGGAAAAGATGACAAATGTGAGGGCTAATCCGAGTAGTTCTGGTTCAGCATCTTTAGGATCTGACGAACCAGATGAACCTAGACGGAGTAAGAGAGCTAGAGTAGCCAAGGATTTTGGAAGTAATTTTATCACTTATAATATCAAGGGCGACCCTGTGACCTTCAAAGATGATATGGCTTAACCAGAAGTAAAGCATTGGAAGGCTGCTATCAAAAGTGATATGGACTCTATTGTCTCTAACGAGGCATGGGAATTAGTCAATCTCCCTCCGGGATGCACTACGATCGGATCTAAATGGATCTTTAAGAAGAAACTAAAATCTAATGGAACCATAGATAAGTTTAAAGCCAGGTTAGTTGCCAAAGGTTTTAGACAAAAAAAGGGAATAGACTTCTTCAATACTTATTCCCCTATAGCTAGTTTGACTACAATCCGAGTACCTATTGCATTGGCCAGCATATATGATTTCCCGATTCACCAGATGGATGTGAAAATAGCCTTTCTGTATGGTGATCTCGATGAGAAAACCTATATGGATCAACCTGAGAGATTTGTAGCTCCAGGTAACGAGCGTAAAGTTTGTAAGCTCATCAAATCACTTTATGGTTTGAAACAAGAGCCTAAGCAGTCGCACGAGAAGTTTGATAAAACAATTTTATCATTCGATTTTGTAGTAAACAATAATGATAAGTGTGTCTATAGCAGGTCTAAAGGTGATAGTTGTATTGTGCTATGCTTGTATGTAGATGACATTCTGCTAGTAGGATCAAACATTCAAATAATAAATGAAACCAAGCCATTTTTGAAAAGTAAGTTTGAAATGAAGGATATGGGCAAAACGGATATGATTCTTGGACTTAAGTTGACTCGATCAACTGAGGGTATAGCCATTTCTCAGTCTCATTATGTTGAGAAAGTAATTGAGAGGTTTAACTATAAGAAATGTAGAATCGCTAAGACGGCATACAATCTTTTGGTAGCTCTTTTAAAAAATGAAAGGGTGGTGTTCCTGTATCTCAGTTGAGATACTCACAAATAATTGGGAGCTTGTAATATTTGGCAAATGGCTCAAGACCTGACATTTCGTTTTCAGTCTCTAAGTTGGCTAGATATACGAGTTGTCCCAATAGGACTCATTGTGAGGCTTTGGATAGGGTACTTCGGTATTTAAAGGGCATTGCATCACTAGCCTTGTACTACGGGAGATTTCCCGTTGTGCTGGAGGAATACAGTGATGGAAGTTGGATAGCCAAAAACTCCGGAAGTAATGGGTGCACTGGGTATGTATTTACCCTAGGTGGGGGCACTGTCTCCTGGAAGTCTACTAAGCAGACTTTAGTAACTCAATTGACTTTTGAGGCAGAGTTGTGTGCTTTAAACACAACTGGAACTGAGGCTGAGTGGCTTTATGGGTTGATGGATCAACTTCCCA
>JACFYI010003271.1:38908-61077 GCA_014898755.1 Handroanthus guayacan | reverse complement strand
CAACATGATCAAGAATATAATATCAAAAGATCGAGCTAGGGTTTCGATAGAATCTAGGGTCCCAAATCAAGTAATTTCAATGATTTCCAACAATAGATTCAATCGGTACAAGAATTTAAATCAACCAATAAAAATTCCAATCCATAGCAAGTATGCAAGATAGGAAATAGCTATGATCCTTACCTTATAAGTCAATCCAAAATGTGATATTAAGGGTTCTCCCTCAAACACAACCTATAGAAATCAAAATCGTAAGTTTTACGCTATATTCGATACCTAAGTATAAATCACAATATATAACACTAAATCCATATTTTACCAAGTGAAGCAACCTTAATTCTCTCTTCCTTAGGTTGATTTTGGATTGAAATTGATGGTTGGAAGGTTAGAATACTCTAGGATAGAAAGCAAAGTGAAAGAAGTTGGGTTACAAGTTTTTCTTCCCTTTTTTCTCTCTTCTTTCTTTCTTCTCTTTTCTCTCTTTTCTTCTCCTCTTGTTGCACGAAATTTTTGGTTAAATTTTCTGAAATTGGTTGCTTCATCATATAGAAAAAAGTTGAGATTTATTGGTCATTTATTTATTTGTTGCTAAGTGTCAATTTTTGAATAGATGGTAGCCTAATAGCTTCATCATTTCATAAGCTTGGTTGACAATTATTTTTGGCATATAAAACTCAAATATCTTGGCTAAAAATTTGAGTCACTTGGCTGAAATTTGTGTGTATATTTTCGTGTATATATATATATAGATATATATATGTGTGTGTGTGTTTTGATTTTATTTGGAGCTTATTTTAGTGCATAATGCAATATATGTTAAGGCAAGTTTTGATGTTAGATTTTGGCTATAATTTTGAACTAAAACTTATTTCTTTGGTTCAAAATAATGTGTATAATAAATTTTCGGAAATGATTAAATATTTTTGGTTTTGGAGAAAAATCTCAAATCGGTGAAAAATTAGTTACCGATTAGGGTTTTTCTTAAAAACGTTTTAAAATGCCTATCGATTGAAAATTAAGAGTACAAAATTCAAATCAGGGAAATATTTGGCTAAGAATTTAATTAAATAAATTTTCTCACTTTAAAATTAAATTAGGAGAATTTTCGGGTTGTCACATTTGGTGTATTGTGGATCTTAAATTTTAACTTTGAAAATTTCTAGCTTGTATTTAGGATAAGCTTCGGAATATATACAATGGAGATGTTGTGGAATTTGAAATTTTCCATTTATAGTTTTAGTTAGTTATCCATTTGTGAGTAGCGTTTCGAATCACGGGTGGAATGCACCGAGATTCGGGACTTTACACAATGCCACTAGTCGATGTCCTTGAAGAACGATCCTTTACCACACTATTGCAAGGAGGCGATCGGCAATCAAAGATCGGCGACTGGCAGTCCGCGGAGCGAAGAGCATGAGTTGCAGCGATTGAGAGAATGGATGCTTTCGCCTTGAATCTTTTCCATATTTTAGGGCAAGACAATGTTAAGATAATATTTTTATTCTATAATTCATTTTAGTGATAAAAATATTAAAATCATCTCTGAATAGCATATTTAGAGACAGAATGAACTTTATCTCTAATTCATTTATTTATTTATTTTTCCTAAATTATATAAAATCAAAGCTGAAAATAAAGATGGATTACAAAATAAAAATTTTAATTTTAAATTCTTGTCTCCAATTCCATCTATGTTTACGTCTTTCTTTTTTTCTCTCTATTTTATTTTGGACGGATTCGAAATGCATCTCTAAATCTGTCTCTGTATTTTAATTACTTTATTCAATTATATGAAATCCCTTTCCATCTTTAAATATGTCTCTAATTAGCGAAAATTAGAGATGTAAGAACATATGTCTCAATTTTTGTCTCCAAAGCCTTGTTCTCTTATAGTAATTTCACTATTTCGGAAAGGGTATATATATATATAAAATCAACCCTATATAGTATATATTTAAATGTGGTTGGTTTTTTTGTTTTTTTTTTTTTTTGGCTTTTGCTTTTTTAATATGATAGGATGGATAGGCTTCGTATGGTTTTACTCCTTTCCGAACTCATTGATGCTCGAAAACTCCTAAGTTCAATCTCACAACCCATTTATGCAACGCCCCGGATCTTAGAGCATCCGCCCCTAGGTCCGAAACGCTCCCCGATGGAGAGGGACTTATAAAATCATTCTCAACTTTCAATGCAGCGAAAATTTTATTCAATCTTGATCAAGTACATACTCAATACAAGCCCCAAATTTTTTCAAAACAGTATCTAACTTATCAGTACTAACTTGAGTATGTAAATGCTACAAACTATTACAATCCATAATATGTCATATCCAAAATTTAGTAACCAAATCTCCAAGCTTGATGCAAATCTCAAATCTCAGTCACCTACACATGTTAAACTTATAAAATAAGTCCGAATGACTTAGTAAGAAATTATGGCTAGGAATAGAACAATAAATATCAAGTAAGGCTCAAGTGAAAAATTTCGGAATGTCAAATAAAATAACAGATGAACCAAAAAACGAGATTGGAGTATCCAACAATCAACAACAAGTCAAATGATGAGCTCAGGCAATTCAACAATCAAACAAGTTGAAATAAGCCATACGATTGTGGTGATTAAAACGAGTAGCCCAAATATGATCGTAAACGAGTAGCCCAATTAAGAGATAAACAAGTAGCCCAATTAAGATCGTAAACAATTCACATAATCGTATAACAAGGCCGAACTAGTATTTGGTGGATCTGTCACCCTTATAACTTCAAACAGATATCAGCCTTATCCCTCCATAGGTCCCACACATGAGTGGCCACTCAAGGTGGTGACTCAATTTTGTAGTGTGACATAAATGTTGACCAGCAACGTGTCACAGGCTAGTCCCTGGAAAACCTATCCCAGGCTTTCGCGGAACTACCTAAACGAGAGGAAACCATTTAGGGGATCAATCGTCGGCTCGATGCCGCCCAACATCCCTCCATAGATTTTCCAAGGGCCCATAAACGAGGGTAATAACCATAGGTTACGAGAGTAATAACAATCATCTGAATAAAATAAGCAAAGCTTCAAACGAGGTTCGGACGTTATCAATCAAATCAATATACGAGGGCAATTCGAGGGTAATAACAATTGTCCGAATAAAATAAGCAAAGCTTCAAACGAGGTTTGGACATTGTCAATCAAATCAATATACGAAGGCAATTCGAGGGGAATGATAATTGTTCGAGTGTTCAAATGATGCTTGAACATTATCAGTGAAACACAATTTGTCTGATTCAATCAATATAAAATCTCAAACAATTCTCGGACGTGATGATTATCAAACGATACTGCGAGCTCAATTATTTCAAATGCATGGACTATAGACATATCAGATAATTTTTTCAAAAATATTTCAAAAGAATTTTCTGTGGTCATTTCAATAGTATTTTGAAAATATTTCAAAAGCATGCACAACGGACATTTCAAATAATATTTCCAAAATCTTTCAAAAGATAGGAATAATCACATTATATTTTTGAAGCCATTTTCAAAAAATGAACACCCTAACAATTTTTCAGAAAATGAATCAGAGTTGTAAAAACTATAAACAATAATTTTAAAAACGTTTAATGGAATAAAATCCTTTAGCGATATTTTAGAAGTATTTTAGAGAGGTGAAATTCACGAGATATTTAGGAAACATTTCAAGGGAAATGAAACATAATAGACACTTGAAAGATATTTTTTGTAACGCCCCGGATCCCGAGGCAATTTCGCTCCGAGATCCGAAGTGCTATCGCAGACGGATAATCATTCCAAAAACCAAACATTAACTAACAAAATACATTCATACTAAATCCTAACAGGAAATTACCATTGCCGGCCATTAAAATTCTAAAATACAATATCATAACTTAATGTTCTAAATTTACAAATTGGAATCTCCAAAATTCATTACAAAATCCAGATTACAAGCTAAATGTATCCATGGATCAAACGGGAACTTAACTAAACTAAAATATCACATCCGGATATTCTCACTATTACAAGCCGACAATCTATACATTCTTGACAAATTTGGAATCAAAACGTTCGACATGCCTAGGTACAAGCTTATAAACATAAATTCCAAAATGAACGCCATGTACTAACACGAGGTTTTAGTCACTAAATCCACGGTCTATATAAAGCTTCAATCGGTCAATCATTGGTCTAGGAACCTACATGATATTATGGAATCATGAGTCTACTGACCCAATAAAGCCTATGGCGGAAATTTAGGAACAGAAAAGTTCGAACGGTAATCAGAACAGTAATGGACAAGAATGTGATTTAGTAAGCGGTACAGTATAGTTAGGATAGTAATTATCAATTTGATAACGTTAAACAGTAGTCACATTCGAGTCATATAAGGCTGAATCAAACAATTTTTGGTGGATCTATCACCCTTATATCTTCAAACAGATTCATCCTTATCCCTCTAATGCTCTCGTAAGAGCCAGTACAGTAAAAGCACTGTCGACTATCCACGTGCTTTAAGATAGGCTTTCAGAACCCTAAACTCCAGGACTCGTCCAGTCTATCCAACGGTAGGGGATTTCTAAAGGTTCCAATAGTCAATCCGATATTGCTCGTATCGAATACCCTTGTCAATCCCCAGGGCCCAACAGTAAACATTCAGTTCGGTTCAGGAACGATCAAACCAGTACGGTATTTCAGTAAGCCATGACGGCACAGTGTTTGATTGACTAGGAGCGGTAATAAATCAGTTCAGTAATCTAGTTAATCCTATCATTCGAAGACAAATGAATTGGAATTGGACTATAGACTGTAGAAGACAATTAAATCAGAATTGGACTATGGACTGTAGAAGACAATTAAATCGGAATTGGACTATGGACCAGAGAATATTCATTTTGATATCTTTATCTTGCTAAGGGGGTAAAATACGAGAGAAATCATTTGGAATAAATGTAAATTTCGAAATTCATTTTATTCAAACATTGGCTAAAAACCTCACTCAAATCGAAAAAATGATTTTTATAAAAATGTAAGGGGTTTAAATTTAGAGATATTTCATTTAGAGTAAAATAATATCAAAATAGCTCCAAATTAATATTTTTCTAGCGGCAGTTCACTTTTCGATTACTTTTAAAAATTTATCTTAATGAGTTAAAATCTGTATTTTAACTCCATAAATAACTAGACTTGATAATCTTTCTAATGGTATATTTTTTGGGTTAATTCGATAAGGAAAAGTTTGATTTTTAAAATTCGGAAAGTAGAAGTCAAGGCAAAGTCAATCCAATTTCTCGAAAATCTGGCGGGTCGTGTTCTAAGGACATTTTCAGCCATATTTTTCCATGGTTTTGAGTGAATATAAATTCTAATGTTATCTACACTTAAAGATGTTTCCAACGGTATATTATATGAGTCATTTGGATGAGGGAAAGTCAAGTGTTCGAGGCCGAGAAGTTGAAGATAAGACAGCAACGTTATTGGAATATGGTAGAAATGGAAGTCGGCCTTCGAAGGCCATTTTCTCCCATTTTTCTGCTTTTTTTTCTAAATTCTTGATTTTAAAATTATCTACACTCAAATAGGTTTCCAACGGTATATTATATTGGTTATTTCGACGAGTGAAAGTCGAGTTTTGGCGATTAAGAAGTGAAAGGTTGTGCTGGGATTCGGGTCAGAAAATGAAACAAGAATTTTTTCCAAATCTTTCTGGGCACTTGAGCGCCGAGCTCACTGGAAAAAATGATGTTACATGGTTTTGGACGGGCGCTGGGGCACCGGTTTTGTGTGCTTGAGTGCCCACTGGGCGCTTGAGCACAAAATCCATGCCTCTGAGCGCCTGTCCTCGGCCAAAATTTTTATTTTTCGTCTTTTCTATTTTCTTTCAATTTTTTATCCAAAGTCACGTTTTTGGGATTCTTTTAAGTTCATAAACATTTCTAAATCATAGTTTAGAGTTTGAATGAAGATTTTTTGGAAAATCAAAACTAAGCTAAAACACAACGTTTTTCATCTATTTTCCTTATTTTCTTTCAATTTTAACATCAATCCTCCTCGTTTAGTCCATGGTCCATAGAACAAGTTCAGTCCAAGTATAAGAGCGACATCAAGGATGTTTAAGAGGCGGTGAATCATGCTACGAAGTATAGAGTTCACAACAACGATAATAACGATCATAGCAAGCAAGCTCAAGATACAATAAATTCATATGATCATAGCACAATGAGTTCAACATGATGAGAAGAACAACAACGGATAGCACATTAAGGATACGGGAAGAAAACGAGATTCCATAAGTCTTACCTTAGTCCTAAGTTTGATTCAAGTATACTCCGACTTTGAGTTGATCAACCATATTGGTTTCCTAAGCCAAACATAAGCTCTTATATCCACTGTAAACCACATATTAACACATATGAATCATAAATCAAGTTTGAATTACCAATGGTAGAGTGTATACACCTAGACTTCCCTTGCATTTCCTTTAAACTTGAGCTTAAAAATTGTATACGTGTGTAACGCCCTGGAATTTCAGTGCATTCAGCTTCAAAATCCAGAGTGCTACTCGCAGATGAACCTAACTAAAATCGTAAATAGAAAATCCATCGTGCTAAATTCATAACTTATGATCCAAAATACAAGCTGAATTTTTTTTTAGTTCATTACTAAATCCAAATTATAAGCCAACGTATCCGTAGTTCAAACGGAGGCTAACTAAACCAAAATGTTACATCCAAAAATCCTAACTATTACAAGCTGACAATCTATACATTCTAACAAAGTATAATTCTAAGCGTTCATCAAGTCAAGATACATGCTTACATACATAATTCCAAAAAGAAAAGCTATATACTAACACGAAGCTTCAGATGCTTATTCACCTACTCATGGTAATATATTTGAATAAGTCCACTGACTTAGTAAGAAGCATAATTATGGAATAGCAAAGAATGAGAAATTCAATAAAAGAGCAAAGAGGCAATAAGCTCAACAATGAAATCGAACATGCCAACAAGTGCAATTATCTCACAAGAAATGTGGACGTATAGGTCGACAAAAGCAAAAACAGTAGCTCAGCAAGAGCATAAACAAGATAAAGAGTACAGAGTTTGAACAAGAATCGTAGTAAGAACGAACCATGAAGGTGATACAAAAATAGAATCATTCAGAACGAACGATACGAACGGATAACTTATAAATTTTATCACATTAATGTCAGAACATATAAGGCTGAAGCAATTATTTGGTGGATCTGTCACCCTTATAACTTCAACATATAACATATAGCCTTATTCCTCCAATTTGCATATCCGAGCGGCTGCTCGAGTAGCACTTATCAAACTTTGAGACAAGGTCGACCGCGTGCCTCCGAATAGCCGTTTGGAATCCTAGATTCCAGAATTCCTTCGGGCTACCATACAAACAGGAATTCCCAGGGATTCAGATTGACGATCCGACATCGCCCGATCTAAATTACCTGAGAATTTCCCAGGGCCCACTTATCATGCATAAAGGCTCGGAACGACATGGCATTTTCAAACATATAGTCTCATTTGGGCACGAATTTCAAAATGAACAAAACATATTCAAACATTTAGCCATGTCGGGCAAAAATTCATATAGCCAAGAATTTAACAAGCGATTTCGAAATGAAATTCGGACTTGTTCAAAGTAAACAGAACATATTCAAGCATATAATCCTATCGAGGCAGGAATTCGAATGATTGATAGGTTCAAATAATGAATCGAGTTGGAATATTCGAAGTTCAAACAAGATTCAGACATTAGCAATCGGTTTGAATCAAATTCGAGACACATAGATTATATATTTGAACATATGAGGACTTAACGGAGTAAAAAACGGACGAAAAATAGCAAATGGATCAAAATTAAGTTTGAAAATAATCTGGATTGGGTGCCACTACGAACCAAAGTGGGCACGGTCACGCGTAAACACATTCAAGGGCTCTGTCCCAGGCGCGTCCGGGCGCGAAAACTGCCGCGGTTGTGCTCGGTGAATAGTATCCATGGATTTTTTTTTAATAAAATCCTTAATATATCAGACCAAAAAAAATGTAAAAATTAGCATTAGTTTGTTCTAGTCATCAATGAGATATTTAATTTTCAAGCTTTGAAGAAATTTTGGCAAAAATACCAATTTTGGTGTTTTTAAACTATCAAGTTGTTTAAATCTTGTTTTGTCAAAGTCTCCAAAATGATCAAGAGAACAATAGCATAGGATCGAGCCAAGATTTCAATAGAAATAAGTGTCCCAAAACAAGGAATTTCAATGTAATTTAAACAAGACAATTTAATCGATTCAAGAAGTGAAATAAACCAACATAAGTTCCTATCCATAGCAAATATTCAAGAGAGGGAATAGCTATGATCCTTACCTTTGGTCCTTAGCTTCAAGTTCAAAAGGATTTTCAATTTTCCTAAGTCTCCAAGTCACTCCACCTATTGAAATATCAAAATTCGGCAATTATTATTTCAATGTACTTATCTCAAAATTCGAGTTTAACGGTGATATTTACCTCTACAATTACCTTAACTTGATGATCTTTCTAATGGTGGATTCCGATTGATGATCCAACGGTTGGATCTTCGTCACTAATCACTCAAACATCCTTCTTTGCTATTGCCGTGTTCACGGCAGCCATGACACCTTGTTTTCTAATAGGTTTTTCAGATGTTTCCCTCCGTATTTTCTAGTAATTCTTGATTCTATAGTTATCTATACTCGACAAGGTTTCTAACGGTATATTATTTAGGCCGATTTGATGAGAGGAACATGGATTTCAAAGCATTGAAAGTTGAAGGAGTTGTAGAGTGCAGGGGTGCACATTCGAGAGAAAGGCAAGGAAGAGAAGAAATGTTGTTTGTCTTGCATTTTCATTCCAACCTTATAGAAGAAGTTTGGGACTTAATTGTCATTCCTAAATTTCTTGCAAATTCAAATTCAATTTTTGTGGAAATGAAATTAAGGTTCATTTGTCATTTCCAAATTTGTTGCTAGGTGTCAAGTGATTGTGGAACTTAGCTTGTTAGCTAAATCATGAAATAATCTTGGATGAGGATTAATCTCACATATAAAATGCAAATATCTTTGGCTATAATATGTGTGTATATATATATATATGTATGTCTTTTGGTTTAGTTTGTGATATACTTTAGTGCATAATATATGGTATAACAAATTAAGTTTTGAACTATAAATTAAACTAAAAATTATTTCTTGAACCAAAATAACGTATACAATAATTTTTGAGTGTAAAATAAATCTCTTGGAAATAATAAAATATTTTTGATTGGGAGAAAAATATCAAATCAGTAAGAAATCGGTTATCGATTAGGATTTTTCTCAAAAACATTTTAAAACGCCTATTGATTGAAAATTGAGAGTTCAAAAATCAAATTAGGAAAATATTTGTCTAAGAATTCAATTAGATAAATTTTTTCACTTTAAAATTAAATTAGGGGAATTTTCGAGTTGTCACAATGTGTGTGTAGTGTGGCTGCCGATTTTGGAGGAGGAAGGGAAGTGGAGTGGAGCTAAGTTTTCAGATTTTGTGGAGTGTAAAGAGGGGCAACAAGTTTCAAGTTTCCATATATAGAGAGAGGGCTAGAAGAGTGGTTAGCTTGCCCATATTTGGAACATGGCTTTCCACCCACCACCATGGTTTTCTTACAAGAGGGAAGGTTGCCCATGCCTCCCATGCCTTAAAATCAGCTTTGGAAAATCTGATTTGACATATATATGTATATGTATATCTATTCTTTTTTAATGTTAAGTGTATATACATATATGTATATGTGGGCTAAAGTTGTGGGCAATTGTTTGGGCCATTATTTCATTTAAATGAAGTTAAATTGGGCCGAAATTAGTGTAGAAATCGAGGCCCAATCGAGAGAAAATATTTGGAACATATGGTACGTGTTTTGAAATTAAAATGTTTTCTCATTTTATTGAAATTGTTTTGATTTACAAAATTGACGATTTGTAAATTTCAAACCAAGGAAATCTCGGGGTATTACATTTTCAAGGAGTGAAAATAACAAAAATACTTTGAAAATATTTTTAAAGAATTAAACTACGGACAATATTTTGAAAACATTTCAAAAGTGAATTCTACGAGGCAAAATGGAGTTAAAACCTTGGAAAGAGATTTAAGAGTAAATCAAGCATAGATATTTTATAAAACAAGTCAAGCGAGTCAATGTTTCTATTTTTCCAATATGACAATACGTGTTCGATAATGTCCATAATTTATCAAATATCAAGCCACAGATTATTGTCTAAGCAAGTTAATGACCACAATCGTATCCATATGCCCATAGTGATCATCAAACAAGACAAGGAGTCCATGAAAATCCGTTAAGAAATAACAACAATGAATTCAAACTCATGCTCATTGCAATCAAAACAAGGGAATGAAATCATGATATAAAAGATTCCATTATTATGAGCATAAGGGATAGCCATAATTCTTACCCCTGGTCCTTAAGCTTTAAGTCCCAAGATGACATTGAGATCGACTAATTTTTTCGAGTTAATTTGGCCTATAAGCATTAAAATCAATTAAGTACTAGATCATATCTCTATATCTTATAAAATTTATGATTCAATTTCGGCAATAAATTTCCTGACTATTTTGAAAATACATCCCATTGAGCTAAAATTGGAGATTTGGTTCTACAACTATCTAGACTCGACAAGATTCTAATGGTGGTTTTATATCGAAAATCCCATGAGCGGTTTATTAGTTATAAATTTTTAAAATTGATCAATGGTTCTGCCATAGCCCTAAATTAGCTTGACATGTTCGGCTTTAAAGACTTTTCTGGGCAGATTCCTTAATGGATTTTTAGGATTCTTGATTCTATCATCATCTACACTTAATAAGTTTCTAAAAAATATTTTTGGGGCTGATTTGGTGAAGAAAGCTCGGGTTTCAATGGTTTGAAAGTGAAGAATGTGTTATAGTTCACTCCAGAGGGTACCCCTGCTCCCCGAGTGAACTGGCAAGTCCAGTTTCCACGGTGTTTCCGGTCATTTTTCTCCATGATTTTGCATAATCATTAATCCTAACACTAACTAAACTTGATAAGGTGTCAAACAGCATCTTTTATGAAATTTTTGGATGTAAGGAGGTCTAGTTATAAATTTTTGAAGTGGAGGGTATGACAGAGGTCTCCTCTGTTTTAACCAAAATGGCAGGTTAAGTTCAAACAGATTTTTCTGCCATTTCCCTCCATGTTTTTGGATGATTCTTGATTCTAACAACATTTAGACTTGATGACCTTTCCAACGATATCTCATATGCAATTTTTGAAGCAAGATAAGTGGGGTTTCCAAATTTTTAAAATGAGGTAAGTGCACTATCTACAGTTGCCTGAGAGCAAAAGTAAAGATTCCAAAACTTCACTTATTTCATAAAATCATTTAGCCATCAATTTTAAATGTGATGATCCAACAAATCCCTTATCTCCATTAGGCTCATATCCATGAATTCCATACAAAAACTCAATCAAATCCCAACAACAATTATCATAAGAATATGGTGTTTATCACATAAACAAGGTAATCCGAAGCAAGATGAACATATCCATAATCAAATCTCATGACAAAGGAACAAATCTTATTTTTCTTCAAGCATAGAGTGGCTAAAATGAAAGAGAGTATAGGGTTACCATCCTTATCTTTTTGAGCTATCTCAAAACCAAGAGTTCCAAGTACTTGCTTAAAAGCTTCAACTTAAATCCTAAATAATCAAGGAAAAACTACTTAAATCATTACTTAAACCTAAGGAATAACTACTCAAAACTCAATTTAAACTTAACAAACTTAGTGATCAACGCAAGAAGAGAGGTCCCTCATCAATTCCCTTCAATATAGTTGATGAAAATATGGATGAAAGTGAAGACAAATTTTTAGAATTTGTCCCCCTAATTTTCGGCCATGAGGGAAGGAAGAAGAAGAGATGAAGTCTTGCATTTAGTAGAAGAAGAATAACATTAAATGAGTGGGGTGAGTTGGTGCATAGCATTAAATAAATTTGGTGACTAAGGGCATGGCATTGAATGAGTGGAGTGACTAAGTGCATGAGTTGAGCACTTAGGTGGCTTATGCATTGATTAACAAGGGTGAGTCTTCACCTTGAGTGTGTGTGGATGATTTTTTGGCTGAATTTTCTTTTCTCTCTTTTTTTTCATTTAATTTAAAATATGGTTGGACTTGGACTTTAAAATTGAATAAAATCTTTGGGCTCAACTCTAGGGCCAAATATGCATTGATTTGGGTTAGAAATAATATCTTTGGCCCACATTTGATTGAAATAAAATTTTTGGGTACTAAATCGAAGTAATTTCGCTGTTTTAAAGTTTTTTGGACAAAAAGCAATAAAAATCGTTTTAAACGGTGATAAGTTTTTAAGTGTTAAAACTAAAGGTTTGAAAATATAATTATGAATAGTTTTGGGCCAAAATAATATTTAGGATGAGTTTTGGGTATGAAATAAGTTTTTAATTGTGAGAAAAATCTCAAACCGACAAAAAATCGGATACGGATTAGAGTTTTTCTCAAAAATATTTTAAAACATTTATCGCTTAAAACTGAGGGTTCAAAATTTAATTAGGAAAATCTTCCCACTCTTAGAATGTATTTTAAGGGAATTTTCGAGTTGTTACAATTTATTTGACATGAACCCACACTGTTCGAGACAGGTCGACCTCAGGGAGTTTTAAACTGCCTTCTAGCCATCTCTACATCTAAAATAAAGAGGCAAATTTGCAAATTAACTTCACCCAAAAATAATATTGGATGTTATTCTTATTCACTTCATTATAAATCGGATACTTTACATTACAAATACTCAAATATTTGGCACCAAACAATATTTAAATTCTTGCAAATATATATATATATATTATTCAAGGTTTTTATTTTTTATTGGCTCCCTTGGAATTTTGCTTATAATTTCAGTCCAAACTTGCAGATTTGCCTCATCCAAGACTTGATTGCTTGTGAAGGAAATGATGAACAACTTCATCCTTGATTTTCACTCTGATAAAGAAAAAAGAGCCATGATTTTTCCTACTAATGCATCCTTGGTTTTTCGCATTTGATCCATAAGTTCACCCTCGATATATTTCAGTTGATGAGTAACTTCACCCTTGATTTCATTCTTGATTTCATCCTTGATTTTTCCGATATTTTCCATTTGATGAGTAACTTCACTCTTGATTTCATCCATGATTTTTTCGATATTTTTCATTTGATGAGTGATTTCATCCTTGATTTTATCCTTGAGTTTTTCGATATTTTCCATTTGATGAGTAAGTTCACCCTTGATTTCATCCTTGATTTTTTTTATATTTTTCATTTGATGAGTAACTTCACCTTTGATTTCATCCTTAATTTCCTTAATTTCATCCTTGATTTTTTTGACATTTTCCATTTGATGAGTAACTTCATCCTTGATTTCATCCTTGATTTTTCCAATATTTTCCATTTGATGCTTGTTTTCATTCTTGATTTCGTCCTTGATTTTTCTGATATTTTCCATTTGATGAGTAACTTCACTCTTGACCTCACCCTTGATTTTTCCGATATTTTCCATTTGATGAGTAACGTCATCCTTGATTTCATTCTTGATTTTTCCAATATTTTCCATTTGATGCTTGTTTTCGCCCTTGATTTCATCCTTGATTTTTTTGATATTTTTTATTTGATGAGTAACTTCACCCTTGATTTCATCCTTGATTTTCCCGATATTTTCCATTTGATGCTTGTTTTCATCCTTGATATCATCCTTGATTTTTCCGACATTTTTCATTTGATGAGTAACTTCATCCTTGATTTTTCCAATATTTTCCATTTGACGCTTGTTTTCATCCTTGATTTCATCTTTGATTTTTCCAATATTTTCCATTTGATGAGTAACTTCGCCCTTGATTTCATCCTTGATTTTTTCGATAATCTCTATTTGATGAGTAACTTCACCCTTGATTTCATCCTTGATTTTTCCTATTTGATTAACAATTCCTTCCTTGATTTGCTTGTATACAATTGGAACAATTTGTGAGGAGGCAAATCCTAACATACAACATTGAAGTAAGTCAATATGTTGGATCAAATTCGTCTACAAGTATATACACTATTTGGGAAAGAAATAAAATGTATATCGAAGTATGGACATTTTCACCCAATATCGTCTAATGTTATTATTGTTTTATTTTATTTTGCCATCTAAACTATACCATTTTCATATATATTTGGCTGATTTTTTCACGTACCAGCCACATGATTAATTTTAACTGTATTTTAGTCAAATCACAAATAATTTTGGGTATTTTTATCACTAAATGAGAGAGAAAAGGGAAAATGGCAAGATGAGAAATGTTGTGCTAATGATTCATCTAATTTTTAGTATAACGCATTTGTGAGTTGATGGAAATATTCTTAAAATTAATCACGTGCTGAACATGTGGAAGAATCATGGTTCAAACATGGTAAATTGTGAAGGGGGGAAAAAAAAAAGGGAAACTTGTTATCTAGATGAAAGATAGAATAAAAAAAGAGTTTAGCGTACAATGTGTAAAAGCACTTTTAGTTCAGATGACTTAACATTTTTTCCAAACTATTATTTATTCCATGATTTTTAAGTTACATATACTAATTTATTTAACCAGATACCTTATATATTTTTTAAATCAAAATTCATGATTACATTTTTAGGATAAATCACATTTTAATCCCCCTATAAAGAACTAAATAGGGGGAAAACTATCCATGAAAAATAATAAGTATCAAGCCTTCCTATATTTCTGAAAATGCAGCTCACCATTTTCCAACAGAAGGGGTAAAAATGTGTATTTTTCAATTGCAATTTAGCCCATATTTTTAACCCAATAGTGAAATATTTTTATCCTAGCATGAGACATTTATCAAAGTGCAACTAAGAAAATTATTCAAATTGTACTAATCTATGAAAGGCAATATGTGATGGTCAAAATTGACTACTATGTGTCATTGATATAATCTTGTAAAATAATATTTATTTCATTATTTAGCCTCATTGTTTATCACATTTTTCATCAATTAATTCTCATCCCATTTGACAAAAATAACCTAACCTGAATATTTTATTAAATCGAGTACCCTGTCTATATTTTAAATTTCGAGATGGCTACGTCTCAAACGATTTGTCTAGTCTTTTAATTGTTTTTTATATTAATTATAAAAATAATTGTGATAATAACAATTCTAAAAATTAAAGTATCACTTATGGTCCAATATTTCTTAATTATAAGACCTCACCTTTTGAAATGATTTTTATTTCTTAATTATTTTTTCAAAATGTATTACCATAACTAAATTGTGACACCATTAATTTCAGTTATTTCTTTTAAGGGAAAAAATGAAAAAGTACATAAAATTTATAAATTTTTAACTATCATCTAACTTAAATTCTAAATTGGATTAAAGTTATCTCTATAATTTGGAAGAGAGAATATTATTAATAACAAAAATAAAAGTATTAATTATACTTACCAAAAGTTAGAATATCCAAGGCACTGATATGGTTCCCAGTAACTGAGATTATCCAAAGAACAATAATCTTCTAGAAAACACACAAAAGAAAATAAAAAATTATGCAACTTGAAATTAAATATTTCAACATTGTTTTCAAAAAATATTAATGTAATTTAATTTTTATACCGTTAAAGAGAGTTTGAGATAATCTTCTGAGTTGATATTAGTTGGTTGATTCTTTTCGGGTTGATTTTGTTGTTGGTGTGGTTCTGTTGGGGTCGATTCTGTTGTTGAAGTTGATCCTGTTGGGCGGTCCGAACCCAATAGATCCCTGAAATTGAGGAGAAATAAATTAACTATTAGTTAAGTTATATATGTATATACACACATATATCTATTTACTAATTCTATAACAGAATTAATGAAATAAGTCATCGAATATGGCCTGTAATATATATATATATATTAATAATTTGCTTATTGGTAAAAATTTTATATTTTTTCATATTAAACCTTGAAATGAGGCTGTTAATTTTTAACTTACCTCTTGAAATAATCAAAAGCAGAACACCAAATGAAAATGATCTTCATTGTAGTGATGAAGAAGTGACAGAGCAGTGTGACCCAATCATGTTCCACAACTTCAGATAGATACCAAATTGCTGCAATTCCTATTAACATTGATGCTGAAATACTTCTGTCTCTCCATGACATCGCGTCAGCCACTGTAATCTCAACTCGTAAATTAATTAAACCAAAAAATAAAAAATAAAAAATAAAAATGACTCGTTATAAAATCCCACAAAGGGTATTTTAGTAATAACGTTATAATAATTTATGGGGCGGGGGCAAAATAGGAAATTTGTTAGGTTGACATCCGACATTTTCCGTCCAAAACCTTAATGGCATGGGCAGTTTGGTAAAGTTGCATTTTTCAGAATGAATGTATGGGTAGTTTTTATATAAGACAGGATGCATTTGTTATTTCATTTTTTCGGAGGGGAAGAATAATGAGGAAAAGAAATAATAAACAAACTTATGAATTATACTTTTAAAAAAAAAAACTGAAATTAGATAATGAAAATTCTGAAATATCAATTTCTGAACAAAAAGCGAATTACCCCCTGGAATTTTGCTCATAATTTCAGCCTCAAACTTCTTGTACATTTTCTTCATCAACTGGGTTACTTCATCCTTGTATTGCTCGCATACAATTGGAACAATTCGTAGGGAGACAAGTCCTAACATACAACATCAATGTAAGTCAGCATATTGGATTAGACTCGTCTACAAGTATATACACTATTTGGAAAAAAATACAATATAATTCAAAGTAAGGTCATTTTTACACAACTTGTTTTATTATACTTTGTCATCTAAACTATACGATTTTTGTAGATACTACGCTGATTTTTACACATACCAGACATGTGATATATTTTAACGGTATTTTAGTCAATTCAAAAATAATTTTGGGCATTTTCATCATTTAATGAGAAAGAAAATAGAAAATGATTAGATGAGAAATGTTGTGCTAATTATTTATTCGATTTTTAATATACAGTATCTGTGAATGGATGGAAATATTCTTAAAATTAATCACGTGTCGAACACATTGAAGGATCACAGTTTAAAGATGGCAAGTTACAAAGGAAAAAAAAAAGTTGCTATTTAGATGAAAGCTGTAATAAAAAAGAGTATAGTGGACAATGTGTAAAAATACTCGTAATTCAGATGACGTAACATCTTTTTCCAAACTATTTTTTATTTTGGATTATTAAGTCACATATATATTAATTTATTCAACCATATAACGTATATTTTTTTTTAACTTGATTACATTTTTAGAATAAACTACATTTTAACTAGTTGTAAATAACAAAATAGGCAAAAACCATTTATGAAAACGTAGTATCAAACCTCCCTATGTTTTGTAAAAATGTGTATTTTTTAGAAGTAGTACAGGTCAATCTAGTGCCTGTTATTTTTTTATAAAGAATTTTCTACTCATTTTGTCTTTCACAAGGAGGTAAAATGCAATTTACCCAATATTTTTAGCTCGATGGGAAAATATTTTTATTGTAGCATGAGACATTCTATTTAAGATGTTAATTAGATTCCTTCATCAATGTGCAACTAAGAAAGTTATTCAAATTGTACTAATCTATCAAAGGCAATATCTGATGGTCAAAATTGACTATTACGTATCATTGATATAATCTTATAAAATAATACTTATTTAATAATAACATTTTATTTCGTTTGTAACATTTTTCATCAATTATTTCGCATCCCACCTAATGAAAATAACCTAGCCGGAATATTTTATTGAATCGCGTACCCTATCTATTTTAAATGTCGAGATGGCTGCATCTTAAAAGATTTGTTTATCTTTTAATTGTTTTTTATATTAATTACCGAAATAATTGTGATATTAAACAATTTTGAAAATTAAATTATCACTCATGGTCCAATATTTAATGTTTTCATTTCCTTCCAGAACTTCTTATAGTAAGACCTTTTTTATTCATTCATTTATTTTTATAAATCGTACGACACTATATATTAATTTCAATTATTACTTTAAAGAATAAAAATGAAGAAGTACAAAAAATTTATAATTTTTTAACTATTATCTAACTTAAATTCTGAATTGGATTAGAATTATCTCCAAATTTTGGAAGAGAGAGTATTATTAAGAATAAAAATAAAAGTATTAACCATACTTACCAAAAAGTAGAAGATTTAAGGCCTTGATATCGTTCCCAATAAGTGAGATTATCCAAAGAGAAATAATCGTCTGGAAAACACATAAAAGAAAATAAAAAATTATGCAACTTGAAATTAAACATTTCGATTTTCTTTTCAAAAAAATAATTAATGTAATTTAATTTGTATACCATTAAAAAAAGCTTGAGATTGTCTCCACTCGCTTCGTACGGAAATTTTGACTAGAGATCTTTGAATTCTCTTGAAATTGAACCTTGTGAGATGATATTTGGAATATTTGGTGGACTCCTGAAATTGAGAAGAAATAAATAAACTATTAGTTAAGTGCTATATATATATATATAAAAGGAAATATCTATTTACTAATTCTATAACAGAATTAATGAAGTACATCATTGAATATCAATTCACTAATACATATCTTGTCATTGATTAAGTTTACGACAGAATTAAAGTTGGCAATAGAACTTATAAACGTCAATCACAAATCTAAAAATTATTATGAAAACTTATCATAAATTTGTAAAAGAGGCATTGATATTTTGTTATTTTCCTAAATCCATTAGCATATCATAATAAATTTATAATAAAGGTTGTCTATTTATAATGGAATCGTGTCAGTCGAAATTTTCTTTCAGTGAAGGTGCTTCCTTGTATATGTACGTTTCATGCATCAGTATATACATTGTCTACTTATAGTTAAATTATACTAGAAGCCAATTTGGATGAAGGGGTGTTTTGATGAGATTATAATCTCTTCAAAATATTTCATGACATATTTGGAAGTTTATAAAATATCCTAAGTTATTTGATAATTCTTTCTCAAAATAATTTATAAATTTCCAAATTGACATATTAGGAAGTTGTAAACTCTATTTTGAAAAATAAATTTTTTTTAACTGAGTTTTAACACTTAGACTTGCTCCATTAGTTATAATTATAATATTTATATAATTGCCAACGCTGATTTTATAAGCTCCAAGATTTCATCAAAAGATTTCAACAACTTATTTTTAAAAAGATAATATCAAACATTTGATAAGTTCCAAAAATAACTTATCTGATATAGGCTAGGATCTTATAACATAATTTAAATAAGTTCAACCAGCTAGAAACTTATAACATAATTTAAATAAGTTCAACCAAACACACTCAAATCCTATTTAAGTATCTTACAAGCTCTTACATCTTATTATATGCTTATTGGAGTCTATAAAATGTTTTGTATGTTATTCAAAAAAAAGAAAAAGAAAAAAGGGTTTATGAAGAATTTAAATAATATAAGATGTTGAACTTATGAGTTACAATATGTTAATGATAATGATAATTTTGTAAGTAAATTAGCCAATAACTAGAAAATTTTGTCACTATTTTAAAAATAAGAAATGCTCAATTTTTTTGGGAAAAAAAAAAATCCTGATACATTACTTTTGAAATTAACAAGCTTTGTTTCCAGAAGAAATAACCAAACTATTCGTGATTTAATAAGTTCTCAGCTATCTTATAAATTAATATTTCCAGAAACCAATAAATTCACTCAGAAACCAACTCAAAAAATGGGCATGGACGTGCCAATGTCAGAAAACTTGACCTAATGCCATTGTAATCTGCACGACTGCGCTTCATTCAAGGCATAGTTGCACTCGAAGCTAAAGTTTAGGGCATAGCTCTCTATATTTGGCAGGTTCATGAACAATAGTCTACGCAGTCGCGCAACGGTTGTTACCGAGAAATCATTTCAGATTTTAGGACTTTTTTTTATAAGATTTCTTGTATTTTTTTTGGCGAAAATTGAGAGAAAACAGTGAGAAGCCCATTCCTAGGGCATTGGGTGTAGTGAGGACTGATTTAATTCCAAAGTTGTACACCATCTCGAAACATAGTGAAATCCTTGTGAACTTAGGAATAGCCAAACCACGCAAATTGCTGTGTTCTTTATCTTTTTTTATTTTTTATTTTTCACTTTTGAAAATTACTGTATTTGATCTGGTACTAACAATTATACACACACACATATATATTAATTTGCTTATTAATAAAATTTAATATTTTTTTAGATAAATCTTGAAATGGGGCTATTAATTTTTTACTTACCAATTCAAAAATTTAGGAGCATAAGACCAAATGAAAATGATCTTCGTTGCAGTGATGAAGATGTGACAGAGCAATGTGACCAAATTATATCCCACAACTTCAAATAGATACCAAATTGCTGCAATTCCTATTAACATTGATGCTGCAATTCCATAACATCACGTCAGCCGCTGTAATCTCAACTCATAAATTAATTAAACCAAAATAATAATAATAATAAATAAATAAATAAAATAAATAAATTGACTCGTTATAAAATCCCACAAAGACTATTTTAGTAATAAAGTAATAATAATTTATGCCATAGGGGCAAAATAAGGAATTTGTTAGGTTGACATCCTACATTTTCCCTCCAAAAACTTGATGGTAGGGGCAGTTTGATAAAAGTTGCATTTTCAGAATGAATGTGTGGGTAACTTTTTGTATAAGAGAGGATGCATTTGTAATTTCATTATTTCAGAATGAGTATATGTGTAATTAATTCTATATGTATATATTAGGATAAAACTCATATTCTGTACGAATAATGAGAAATGAAATAATAAATAAACTCATGCATTATATTTAAAACTGAAATTAGATAATGAAATTTCCAAAATATCAATTTCGGAACCAAAAAGTGAATTTAAAGAGGCTGTTCGATCACATTGCTTAACTAATGTTGTTTAACAGAAATGATCGAAGTCAAAAACTTATAAATTGGCTGTCAAATTATTTAAACGAAAGATGAAAGATCCAATGTTATTTTATAGAAATACTATTTTTGAGGAGGGGAAAAAAGACTAGATAGAAAAGAATTAATAAAAGCCTATTTGGTTTGCTAAAAGAAAAGAAAGCAGATACGTAGTTAAATATTGTCCAGTAAATTGAAGCTTTCATTGTAGTTACATAGGCAAACGGGTAGAGTCGAGCTCTAATAATTTTTTCAAGCTCAAGCTCAATAGGATGAGGAAGTGGGCTTGAGGCCTTGGTGTAGCTTGACTTGATTTGGTACCGTTTGTTTGGTTTGAATGTATGTTCAAGCCATCAACTTGAGTTTAAGCTGGAACTCGAAAAACTTGACAATCGTAATTATTTTGTAAATATCATGATTTATAATTGCATTATATGGTTTTTTTTCTTTTAAGGAAAAAGAAAGATAGGCTCACAAGTCTACAAGCAATAATTATAAACCTCAATTTTGGCTTGAAACCTGTACAAGCCAAATTTGAGCTCGAATTATTCAAAACGCGGGCTTGAGTTATTCAAATACGAGCTTGAAGACATTTTGAGCAGGCTTCCCTAGTCATGGTCCAAACTAAAAGTTGCCTAGTTATGAGACCAATTCCATAATTGAAAACTAAGTATAATCAGGATGCAAGTACCTTTTCTTACTCCTGAAAGAGCATGCGTCAGCCTTTGTCTGCCAAACTCATTGTCTGGAGAATTGTCCATGTATACCAATTTGTTGAATTATTGTTACCAACTTCCACAAACAAAAAATATTTTGGGCACATCTTATATTGTATGTAAATGTATATATACAGATGAACATGTAAAGCATATGTTCAAACCTTGGCTGTAGAGAAAGTTGCAACTTGGGTTAATTAAAAAGGTATTTGTCAATATGCTCAAGTAAATAATGAAGTTGTTTTGCCATCTTTTACAGTTTCACATTATTCCATTCCCTCTTCTTCTTTATCCTTGTTTGTAACACCCCGAAAAATTCTTCTAATTAAAATCTTGAACCTCTGTTTTTCGAAAAATAGCTCGTTTTCTGTAATACCCCGAGTTTTCCCTAATCAAGATTTCAAATCGTTAATTTTCTCAA
>JACFYI010003270.1:204093-225052 GCA_014898755.1 Handroanthus guayacan | reverse complement strand
TAGTATAATATGGGCCATTTCAAAAAGGATATGATTGAAGATCTCTAATTATTTTGCAGACTAAGCATCAAAACATACTCTCTCAAATTGGTAAAAAAGTTTTATCATGTGTATCAAGGTGGTGCTATATGCCATGATGATTTGATTGCTAATGATTTGAAGTGTAGACTGTGAGAATGAAAGTCCTTCACTTTTCTTTACTTTTGTCCTACATTTTCAAATACATTGATTGTTTTTACTCAACAACCCAAGCTTTTGTTCGAGATGGACTCTTCAAAGTTAGATATTTTCCTGCAGAAAATAATTGCTTATCCTAGATTAATTTTGATACACCATTTTAGTTGGCAGCGTAAACCTTATCATGCAGTAATTACATATATATATATATATTAAATGTTTTTTTGAAAATAGTGACAATAATCATATGCATCACGACAAAAAAATATAAGATGATGACAAAAATATTTGTGATAGTATAAAGATTGTCACTAATAATAGGTATTACGTTTAGTAATAAAGAATTTGATTTTGTCGTTGAATGTTTTAGGTGAAAATAATTTTTCTGTTGTCACAATGTAGCTCAATCGTAATAAAAATTAACAATTATCACTACAGACAATTAGTAAAACATGTATAGTAACAATCTAGTAACTACAAAAATTATCACTATAATTTGGTGATAAAATTTTCATTATCACTAGGTAATTATTATATGTGTATCACTAATGGTTTATAGTGATGATATAAACACATTTATGTCACTATTAAGTTTGCTAAAATTATTGTTGTCACCAAATATAATTTTTTTTATCACTTTTTGTATAAAACTAGTGACAGTATTTATATTGTCACCCAATATTTTGTCATTGATGTTAAAATTGTACCAATATTGGTAATTCAATACCCATATATTTGCGACAACTTAAAGACAATGAGAATTTTCTCATAAATCACAATGAGGATTTTTTTTCTTTTCTTTTTTTTTTTTTTTTTTGGCTTGACTAGATTGTTAATATAAGTGTACCTTTAGTTGTCAATTGTGACTATTTAAAGCACGAGATTTTATAAAATCTCTTAAAAGTATCATTAGTGACAACATAAGAAAAAGAAAGTCGTGCCACTTATTAAACATTAATAGTGATAATGTTCACATTGACATTATTATTCTACTTTTCTAGTGATAGAAATTAAAAAAAAAATTCTAAAAAATGAAATGTGAACTTATCATCTTCAGTGAAAAAAAAACTTTTTAAATGTTTCCCACTAAAAATCTAAAACCCAAATATGATACTAGTTTTTAAAATATCTATGAAAAGGGTAAATTGCAATTTATCCCCTATGAAATAGGAAATGTGTCAAACCCCTCCAGGTGGAACAATAATAGGTATTGATATCTTTTGTGATTTGAAAAATTATGCATTATACTCTTCTTGTTAGCCACTAGTTTGTTTTGCAGCTGGTTTTGTTATTTTGACTTCTATAGTGTCATTTTCGCCTTCTGCTAGTAATAAATATATAATGCTCACAAATATTAACATTAATAGCTTTCTTTCTTATTTTTTGTTAAAATTTTTTTGCTCTTTCATTGCTTCCTTCTTTAACTAAAGGAACTTCAAGCAACAAATTAAATATTTGTGAACATCATATACTTACTAACAGAAGATAAAAATGACATTATACAGGCCAAAATAACAAAATTAGCTGCAAAACCCATGAGTGAGTCACACTGCTTGACCAAAATGAGCAAAATGCATGAGTTTTAAAATGGCAAGGGTCTCAATGCCCATTATCGTTTCCTCTAGTGAGTTTTTTATTTTTCTTTTTTTGCATATTTCCTATTTTAGGGGGCTAAATTGCAATTAATCCCTTTGAAAACATTCACATATAAATCTTGCACTAGCTTTTTTTTTTTTTTGGCTTTCTTTTGATAGAAAAAAGACTGGATTGAGATAACCCAATGTGGATACCCCATGCAGAGAAGCCCAATTATCACAGAAAGCTCCTTTCGCATAAGTTCACTGGGACTGAGTTGTACTGAGTCCCCTGCAGCCCCATTAACACACTAATGAATAAAACCCTACTTTGCATCAGACTAGCATTATAGTTCAATAATCGCCAACTCATAATATACCCACAACATGTAACGAGTTTTACATTTTCAGTGAGATTCAAACCCGGATATTCAAGATAAAAATAGTGAAACTTTACCACTAGACCACCATGTTGGTGGTAAATCCTATGCTAGCTTGTGCTGCGAGAAACTACCATAAAACTTTCTAATCCTTCCGTGTCACTAGAAATTGAAAATGATTTTCTAATTTATGTAATTAAAGTTTGAAAAAATATATAGAGCTATAGTGCACACCCAACTACAAGAGAATTATCAACTAAATGACAAAAATTAAGAGTATTCAGAGAGAGAAATTAGGGAAACTTTGACGGCGTTTGGTGGGTCATTCAAGATGGGCTCCTGCAAATGTGGGCACAGAAGGCCCTTTCGGGCAAAGTTAAAGCACGGGGAACAATTGAACCGAAATTAGGGAAAATGTTTGAATTAAAGTTGCTCGTATTAGGTTCAACCTCAATGACTTTAATTTTGTTTAACTTGGGCCTAGCTCTATAAAAATTTGTACCCGATTCGATTGAACACGAATCAATATAAAAAAGAACTTTGAATTACTACAAAGCTTGAGGTTGAATTTGGGCTTGAAGTTATAATTTAGTAAAGTCTTATACACAATTTAATTATTTTATTTTACTTAAAATTTATAGTGTAATATAATATGATACAACACAATATTATATCTTATTACATATTTTAAATAAATAGACAAAATCCGTTTAAAGAGGTTTGGAATTTGAAATAAATGGAGTGAATATGAAATTTGGTTGGATCGACCCATTAATAATCCAAATTTGGATATATATATATATTATATATAAAATATTTTGATTTGACAATATATAAATATCGTAATATATATAGTATGGTATATTTAACATTTTATTTTATATGTTTATATGTAGGTAAACTGGAAAAATAAACAAAAAAGAACAAATTGCATCAAGCTTTTGAAGTAGTTCAAAAATAGCATGTGGCAAGCGACTCTTAGCCAAAATAAATAAGTAAATAAATAAATAAATAAAGATTCATATGCATATAATTTTTTTTTTAGTATCGTGTTTATCCCAATTCAAATATAGTAGCACCAGTCACAAATTTTATAGGATCTTGGATTGGTTTAAGATATAACATATTACTATCAAATTTAATTTCATAGTATTTTATTTTATGATTTGATACAACTCATAAATTATGTTCCAGTTCACATCTATCGTAATCCGATTTAAATCCGACCCAACAATCCCCGCAAAAAAACAAAAAAAAGTTCTTTGGGCCTTGAGGAGATCTCCACTGGGCCCAAAAGAATTAGTTACTTGGGTTAGCATGAGGTGGGCCGAAATTGTACTTGTACGGCTCTGAATGATTGACCCCTATGTAAATTGTTATGTGATAGCAACTAGAGGTGTCAAACCAGGCTGGGCCGCCCAGACCGGACCGGCCTAGCCCGTAAAAAAGACCAGCCCGGCCCGGGATCATTACTGTTCACAGGCGAGCGGGGCCGAACCGGCACATATATAGGTTCCATTCTGGCCCAATATTTTGGGCCTGGAACAGGCCCGACCTGCCAGCCCGAATAGCCCGGGACCGGACCGGAGGAACCGTTTAAAATTAAAAAAAAAAGATAAAACTAAACAAAGTAAAGAACTAATGAAATAAAATAAAATAAAGTAAAATTTAAAAGAATAAAAGGAAAAGGTGAAACTAATGAAATAAAATATTTGTTTTTTATGTTTGTTAAATCATTTAATTTCATTTTAGTATTTAAAAAATATTTTACTATATAAAACTTTCAAAACGTAATATTATTTAAGTGTTTGATGAAAATATTATATTTTTAAAAAATACAACTAAAATAATACTTTAAAATATTATATTATATTAATACTTTAAAAAAAATTATTTTAAATTATTTAAATTTATGTCATGATAATAAAATATGTTGTGTCTAAATTTTATGGTATTTTTTGTTTACATTTTTAAGAGTTATTTAAGCTAAATAAGTGGAAAATAACTTATTTTTCATTCTTTATTACAATTATATCAATGATTACATAAAAAAAATTAAAAAAAACTCTCAACTCGTTTAACCCGGGTCCATTTAGCCCATTTAAGACTTATTTAATTCGGAACCGTTTAGGCCCGACCCTATTATTAAAAGGGTCGATTAGGGGCCGGACCACCTCAAAAGAGATTTCAGCCCGCCTAAACCCGGAACCGTTGCGGGCCGGGCTAAATGGTTTCGTGGGTCGGCCCGGCCCGGCCCATTTGACACCTCTAATAGCAACTAAATAAAAAAATTATAAAAAGCGTGTTGCTTTCCTAAAAAGTCCTTCCAGTTATTCACGTTTTCTTTTTCTAGTGTGAAGCAGCATGTTCACTTTTGAATAGACTTCTCTTTTGTATAGGATATAAATACAAATAAATCGAGTTGGAGTCGAGCTCAAGTAGATTTTAGTGAGCTTGAACTTCTCAAGATTGAATTCAATATGAGTTCGATCAGCTCATTAGTTCATTAAAATTTCGAGCTCGAGCTCGACTCAATTTAGTTCAATCATTCTTCTGAACTATTAATTTATGAATATTTTTATTGAATTGATAAGATCATAAATAATTCAATATTATAATCATTGTATCAAACAAAATAATATTATATGATCAAAAGATTTTTACATTTTAAAATAATTGTATGGACATTTTTATGTTGCTTGTCCATTCAATGAACAAGAATTTAATCAACACTTATAGGAGCACAAATCACACTTCATGCATGTGAAAAGCCAATTAACCTTTAATGTCCTTGGAGTAAGCTTGGTCTCAAATAAAGCAGTAGGAGTTCAACATTAGGTAAACTTCCATTAAAATAAGCCACGTGTCATTATTTTATGCAATTTAATTTAATTTATTTTCTTTTATTTTATTTTTCTGGAAAGAGTTTGGGGGTCGTAAAAGAATTTTATATTTTCATAAAATGATAGTTTGAATATACAAATTTCAACTTTCTAATTTACCCCTTAATTACAATTACTCTACTATTTTAATGCAACTACTACTTCATTACTACAACTATTCCTACACTATGATTTTTTCTTTAACATTTTTGAATAAACAAAATTTTTATTTTTGTATTTCCACAATATATTTATTTGAAAGATTAATTGCTCAAAAATATTTTATAATATGAGAACCACAATAATCATTATTAGTAAATAAAATGAAAAAAAGAACTAGTATTAAAAATCTATATTATATATAAAACATAAACACCTTAAGTAATTATTTTGATCAATTATTAAATAAATGAACAAAAATAATCCCATTACAAAAGATAATGATGAGTAGTTATAAAAACTATGACAAAATTTTTTCTTTAACTTCACTTTTTAACTATTTATTTTCCATTCCATTCTTTTCTTCAATTGTAATATCTTTTTTCTTTTTTCCAACTTTGTTCTATGTAAGTTCATCTTTCGATCATATTATTTCACATAATAAATTTAAGTAAAAATATTTAATAATTAAAAATTATTTATCATATTAAATGTAAATAATTTTTTTTCAAGAGTAGCGATTATATTTGATTATACATTAATATAATTGCAAGCATACATTTTTTAAGACCACATATATGACTAAATACAATTTAAATAATTCAAATCACTATTTGGTGAACAAAGATTACCATACAGTAGATAAATATCTACACGCTATCGGTGAGACTCGAACTTTATACCTCCACCATGAAAAAGATGGAGATGTTACTATTGCATCCAAAGAACGGTGACAAAAGTAAATAATTTTTTAATTTCATAAAAATTTTAATAACATAAAGCAAGTATGTCTTAATTGATAGTGACAGTAAAGAAACCGAAAAGCACATACAAAGTATAGAATAGTGTGGATACATTAACGGCTTCACACGGCAACACACCTAACGAAATCGACGGTTTAGTCTATGCCGCAAGCACCGGGTGCCTAGAAAAGTGACAAGTGTCACATTTTGACCTTTTTTTTTTTGTTTTCTCCTTTATTTCCTTTATTTCCTTTTAATCCAATTTTGTACATATTTAATATCCTGTAATATTTTTAATTAAGATTAATCAATTTGAAATAATTAATTTATTTTTATAATTACTTAATTTCAAATTGAATTTATATATATATAAAAAAGAGGTGAAAAAATGAATTTGAATATTTTTATTAGTAGATGAATATCAATTTGACAAATAAAAATAAATTAATTATTGAAGATTGATTAATCTTAATTAAAAATATTGCCGGTTACTACACATGTATAAAATTTTTAATTAAACATTTTCATTTATTAACATTACAAAATGTTTTATTAAACATTTTCATTTGTTAATATTTACAAAATTGGATAAAAAGGAAATAAAGGAAAAAAAAAAAAAAAAGAAAAGAAGAGGCCAAAAGAAAAAAGTAACACTTGCCACCTTCATAGGCACCTGATGCACAGCATGAGTAGTTATAAAAAAAACAACAAAATATTTTTCTTTAACTTCACTTTTTAACTATTCATTTTCCACTCCATTCTTTCCTTCAATTGTAATATTTTTTTTTCTTTTTTCCAACTTTGTTCTATGTAAGTCCATCTTTCGATCATATTATTTTACATAATAAATTTAAATAAAAATATTTAATAATTAAAAAATATTTATCATATTACAAGTAAATAATTTTTTTTAAAAGAAGTGATTACATTTGATTATACATTAATATCATTGCAAGAATACATTTTTAAAGACTACATATATGACTAAACACAATTCAAATAATTCAAACTATTATTTAGTGGATGAAGACTATTATATGATAGATAAACACCCTCATACTATCAGTGGGACTTAAACTTTGCACTTCATTATGAAAAGATTAAGGCGGTGCCACTGCATCCAAAGAACGGTGACAAAAGTAAATAATTTTTTGATTTCATAAAAATTTTAATAATATACATCAAGTATGCCTTAATTGATCGTGACAGTAAAGAAACAGAAAAGCACATACGAAGTATAGAATAGTATAGATACATTAACGGCTTCACACGCCAACGCACCCAACAAAATCGACTAACTGCCTGTCCCAGCAAGCAACTTCTTCGATCCTTCCATTTCTATATTTTTATATATAAATATAGATATAAGTAGGCGCGGCATTCTCTGTGTCTATTCTATAGCACTCTAAAAATTCTTATAACCTTAACTGTGTTCATATATGTCGAAGAGAGATTTGAACAGAAGGAATATTCAGGCAAACAGGAGACCGACCAGTACCACCAGAGCACGAAGACCACCGCCGTCCCCATCGCCAGCGATTCGCTGGAAAATCAAGCCGGAGGCGAATTTTTTGACGCCATCGAAAAGTACTAAAGGTCTGAAGAGGAGCAAATCGGAGCCATCACTATGGAAGGCAGACGGTGTATGGGAGGTTGCGGCGGAGGCAGAGGAGGAGGAAGTGCTTTATCGGCCGTGGACGTGTACGGACCTATTTGCGTCTCCGGAGGTTTTGGCATCTCAGTCTCCCTTGAGATGCTCTCAGGTAACTGAATTTGGATAATTGAATAAGGATTAACTTGCAATTTCAGATATTACTAGGAATTTAGGTTGCGATTTGGATTATTAATAAAAGGATTATGAACTTGCAATTTGCTATTTTACTATGAATGAATTTTAGGTTGCAATTTGGATTATTCTAGATAATCGACATTAAGTTTTGATGTTTTACGGTACTGCATCAACGTTTGGACTTTTATATATCACTTATATTTTCTTCAGATGCTTTTTCATGTTCCATCACAAATATTGAAAGATTAAGATATTGGCCAACAATTTGTAGGCATAAGAACTTTGATTTGAATATAGAACATGTTAGAACATGTTAGGAAGAGAGTAAATGAAATAAAAAAATATTATGTCTGTTTGGTTGTTCAAACTTCAATAAAATAGTGAGAAAATAAATGATGAAAATGAAATCTATTAAATTTAATATGTGAGAGAAAGGGAGAGTGGCGAATAGGCTTACACACACAATTTTCCAAGTATACCGACCAAATAATTAAAAATATTTTCCCTCGCGCTACGTTTGTTGTAGGAATTTTGTTAGTTAAGGAAATAAAATGTTCACAAAATAATTTTCTATTGTTTGATTGATGTGGAAAATAGTGAAGGAAAGAAAAGAAATTATTGGACAATATTATGTAACTGAGAGAGTTCATTTTCACAATAAATGGATAAGGAAAATCAGAGAAAGTTTGCTTATTTGGCTCTTTCTGCGCCTTCTCCAGCACATTAATCTTCCTCCATGTTTATATCCCCTGCCTCTTATTTTCTTGAACATCAGAATTTTATATTTCTATAATTTCATTTTCCTTTTTCTAGTCATTTTTATTTATATATCAAAATCCCTGAACTAGGAATAGGATTAACATTTTTCCCCCCCTCTCTCTCGTCAAAATCCTTACACCACATATAGTAATGTGAAGTATCTGTGTTTTCAGGGGTACAGCAAAGATGCCAAGGTTGTGGTTAATGTGACAGTTGAGGGAAGTCCAGGTCCAATTCGAACCATGGTGAAATTAGGATCCAACGTTGAGGAGGTGATCAAACATGTGATTGACAAGTACAATGATGAGGGCCGAACCCCTTATCTAGATAAAGATGCAGCTTCCACATGTGAATTACACCATTCATATTTTAGCATTGAGAGTAAGTACTTTTCTGTTTTCACTTGTTTGCATTCATTTCTGTTCATCATATAGTTTGTTCTGCCAAAAATTGGATGCGCGAGTAGTTGGCTTGATAATCAAGGTGTTGGTTTCTTTGGTTGTATACCTTGATTTTCTCGATTCTTGATTTAGAAGATAACCCTCAATGTCAACGTAATTTTGTTTTTTTGAGTATAATTATCTTAACACCCCTCAAATGTTAGGTGTAGTCACATATACCTTGAATGTAACTTGGAAAATTACAATATACACCCCTATTATTAGTTTACCTGAAGCCTTAAAAAAAAAATAAATAAATAATGAAATCTGCATAGTATTATGATTACAGCTGTTGAAAACATAAGCATTTTAGACTAAAAAAGTGTTTGGTTGTAATATTTTAAACAATATGTTAGATTTTAAAGTGTGATTTTTAATGTTACACATAAATTTTAATGTTAGTTGAACTAATGATTTTGTGATAATTACCCCTTTTTTGGACATAAATGCAGGAGTTACTACCAGAGTTAATGGATTGGACTTTGTTACATTGATTTCATTGATCATATTCAAATCTGCAAATCACACAAAACAATAATCATACTTATTGCATGCTAAAATTTTCTTCCTCAGAAACATTTAGAAGTTATTAGAATCCAATATTTTACTACGGGTAATAGTTTCCTTATATATTTTTGGATAATCCTTTCCCTTGAGCTCAAGTTAAGCTTAACATTCATTTCAATATGGTATTAAAGTTGGTCATTAAAGTTGGACCAATCCTAATGTTGAGTTACATAGTTTTGATTATTCGTTTCATATTTTTTCATGCTGCATATATATGTCAAAACCTGGGCGTATGGGGCTGTCGTAGAATCCTATGTTGTTACTTGGTAGGCCCAAGGTCCATTTTTAATAATAATCGCATTAATAGTAAATTTTGGACAGGCTTGAACAAGTCCGAGTTGCTCGGTGATGTTGGCAGCAGAAGCTTCTATCTCCGAAAGAGTAGCAGTAGAACAGCAGATGTTTCGGCCCCCTCAAATCTAGTGGTTGCTTCGCCTCAGCCTTTCCTTGCAAGTTTAATTGATCGAAAGATAAAGAAGATAGTAAGAAGAATACAAAAATTCTGGAAAATATTGGGGTGCAGCGGCTGAACTAGATCAAGTTCATGTCCTGTCCTTGCAGGAGTGGCAGAATATTAACTTGTTGCTCTGTGAGTAATTTCTTCAATAGTATATATATATATTTTTTTTATTTTTAATTGTGAATATTTGTTTTCCCTTTTTTTATAAGGGCAAAACTTTTATGTGTAAATAGGAATAGTGGTGGTTTTGGCATTATGTGTAAATTTTGTGTAGAATCCTTATTTTTCTTTTATATTTATACATATATATATGAAGAGAGAGGTGCTTGTCCGAGATTTATCCTTACACTCTTTTTTTTTGGCTGCAAAGTATAATGAAAACTCTACACTGTTCTTTTTTTTTTTTTTCTGAATAATTACCTCAAAATTCCATGAAATTTAGCCTAGCAGGAATAGGATTTGATAATTTGAAACAACTTTGCACTATTTTATTAATTGGGAATCTAGTTGTAATGTTTTAGTTAATAAAATATCCCTTCTAGCTATATTTTTGACTACTCCACCAATTTCATATATAGTATTTTTTCGTTTAACAATTATTCGATATTCAAGGGATGCTTTCTCCAAATCAATAAGTATTTTAGCATGTCTCGTTGTAATTGGTTTGTCTAAAAATATAGACTCATATTTTTATATCACACCAAGCATTATGCGTCATTGCTTGTCGACCTGCTCTAATTGTCTGGATGGGATCCAAGCAAATTTAAATGCTTGAAGAGCATATTTACTACAATTAGATTTTTAAGTTTTCAGAATGTCTAATTGTATTATGACACGGGTATTGTTCAAGTTTTTGCCAACTAAATTATATGCTGGAGGTGCTATTGCAATTGTTCAAATCACAACGTGCTTTTGTATAAAGTTGACTATTTTCTTAAAATAAAAATTACACCATTATATTAATAAGACAAATAATTAAAAAGTTCTATAGATAAGACAAATGAACTTTGGGAGACAAGCCCTCTCGAGGCATAACTAACTGAAGAAAATCATATAAATGAAATGAAATATCTACCCATAAAAAAAGGATAAAAAATGAAATACCTAATTATATGGTTCGAATTAAATTCATTTTCTATTAGGACAAACTCTCATTCCCCACTTATCGGCTTAGTCTACAGCATCGGGTGCCTATAAAAGTGACAGGTTTCACTTTTTTCTTTTCTTTTTTTCCTTTATTTTCTTTTTATCCAAATTTGTAAATATTAACAAATAAAAATGTTTAATAAAATATTTTGTAATGTTAATAAATGAAAATGTTTAATAAAAATTTTTATACATGTTTAGTAATTGGTAATATTTTTAATTAAGATTAATCAATCTTAAATCATTAATTCATTTTTATTTGCAAAATTGATATTCATCTACTAATAAAAATATTCAAATTCATTTTTTCACCTCTTTTTTTTTATATATATAAATTCAATTTGAAAAGTAAGTAATTATAAAAATGAATTAATTATTTTAAATTGATTAATCTTAATTAAAAATATTACAAGATACTAAATATGTGCAAAATTGGATTAAAAGAAAAAAAAGGAAAGAAAGGAGAAAACAAAAAAGAAAAAAAAAAAGGAAAGAAAAGAAAAGGTCAAAAAGTGACACTGGTCACTTTTCTTTGCACCGGGTGCCGGCATAAACCCCACTCATCATACAACAGAAGACAGGAACTTGAAGTTGACATCCCCGAGTAAAATTTATTTATTTGACTTTTTCAAAAGGTGTTAAAAGCAATGTTATACAGCTCTGGTCGGCGGAAAGTAGGATTTGGCCGGCTGCCATACTTGATTGTGACGAAAGTTCTTTCATTCGTGGGGAATAATAGATGGCCTTTGGATTTGGGCAGTCTGGAAACAAAACAGCACCAATGTTTTTATTCATTAATTCCATGAACTGATGGGTTTTCTCATTGGATTATTATATTATAAAAAAACAACGTATGATTATTATTATTATTTTTTTTAAGAACTAAAAACAATCTATTTTACATCACTTTTAGAAAGTGACCTCCAAAGTCCTTTTTAGTCCAAGAAAATGTTATTAAACTAGTTTTTGTTAATTTGATTTGACTTGCACTAAAAAAATTAACGTTAATGAGGAAAAATAATAATTATTAATAATAAATATATAACGAAAAATTATTATCACTAAGTATCCATTATTCACTAGTAACCCTTAATAGTAATAATTTGAACTGTCATATTACTATTTGCTATAAATACAAGAGACTTTGCATGAATAATTTAAAGTCATATTATTATTTGCTATAAATACAAGAGATTTTGTATGAATGTCCATCATATGGTATCACACACTACAAGAAAACACTCCATTTATTAATGGCAAAATCGATCACAGTCTTGAAAAGATCCTTAAATAATATGGGTAAGTGAGGGATCCACGCCTTTGAAAGACCTTAAGAATTTTAGTTTGTCAAGCTAAAATTGGCAAAGGTGGACATTATATGCACTTGATTTGGAATTTGGGCATCTTGTGACACATGGCCTCCGACTCCGAGTCATTATGCAACTCAACTATTACACAGTTGGAAGAACTTGTGGGCATTTTAGCAAATATCTAATTTCTAAATTTATAATTCCTCCCCAAAAAAGCCAAAAACCCAAGAATCAAATTCAATGTAAAATTAAAATTCAATGTAAAAAATGTAGTGAAATTGATGTGGAACAACTAATAAAAGACCTGAGTGCCAGAAGCCCAAAAGTAAATCTGGCCCATGGTAAAATATCCAAATACGGGTCGGGTCCTACCATGACCCGACCTCCGTCTGGTAAATATGACCAATCCGACCCGGAACAACCTAGCAACCCTGGCCCCATATATATGGGTCGACTCGGCCTTGATCCTGTGAGACGCCCAAACATGAGTCGAAATAATAGCCGTAGATGAGCATCCCGTAGTCGCCTGAGATGATGCCACGTAGCTTAGCATGAATGGTATAGTTTGGTACCTATAAATACTCCCTTATGTCACTGTAGGGAGGGAGATTTTCCCAGCAAGATCACTGTGACCCTGTATCGTCATAGTAAGAATATGATCTAGTGTTTGAGGTATTGGCTACATTGAGTGTTTGTATTACTGCCATCAATTTATCACTCTAGTGAGACCTCGGGCACTTATCATTTGGCACCATCTATGGGAACGATTTATTTTCTTTCCCTATTTCACTATGGCGGAAGGGTCGAGAACTATAGGTGAGGATCATACGATCACCCCACCTCTCGAGTTCCTCCAAGTGCCCCCGAGAACCGGAGATCCTAGTGTTATGCCTGGGGTCGTGCCGGCCGCAGGTGACATAATTATTCAGATGTCAAAATCTCAATTGGAAGCCATGTTCTATGAATTATAGAAGAAGTATATGGCAGATAACCAACAAGCTCAAGCTCAAAACCTACCTCCTCAACACAACACACTTCCTGTCGTGCCAAGGCGTCTTTTTCCAGAAGTTCTGATAGGATGCAAGGAAAAAGGGAAGATGGTTGAGGAGGTCGCCGATTTTGAAGACGTGATGAGCAGGACCCTAGACCTCGAGACCCTCCCAATGTTTACAGGCAGCAGGAAGAGAGGTCACTTCACCGAAGTATAGGGGAGAGAGGGATCCACGTTCAAGCCCATCATAGATGGGTAAGAGAAGAACCTTCAATACAAAGACCTCCACCTGGGATCTCGAGGCACGAGGTAGATGAGATCAGTGGAGAGGTCAAACACCTAAGCAAAAAATTGGATGAATTAAAAAGATGTGGAGCTGTGAATGTACAGAGAGATATGCTTGATCTGGAAAAGAACAACTCTCCCTTCTGCGAGGAGATATTGGCTGAATATGTTCCAAATAATTTTAGGATCCCAGAACTGCCAAATTATGATGGGACGGGAGATGCACAAAGGCATGTCAACAAGTTTGAGAGGATAATCTGCCTCTATGGTATCAACGACGCTCAGAAGGCTCAAATATTTGCCACTACACTTGATGAGGCTGCAGATGAGTGGTTCACAAGTTTGGTATCAAGAACTGTGGTGAACTGTACTCAGCTAGCTAGGAAGTTCATATATCACTTTGCTAGCAAAAAGAAGGCCAAAAGACCTTACACACATCTCTTCTCTATCCAGCAGAAGGAAGGTGAGCCTCTCCGAGAGTTCATGGACAAGTTCAACACAGAGAGTTTATTAGTTCAGGACCTCAGGGCGGACTTGGTGGTCTCTATCTTGTTAAATAGTCTGTTACCTGGAAATTTTAGGTTAAAACTCTCACGTAGCCCACCAAAGTCCATGGAAGAGCTGATGATCATGTCTGAAAAGTACATTAATGAGGAAGAGCAACAAGATGAAGGAACATGGAGCTCTACCTAAAAGCCCGAGATTCCAAAAGGAGAAAAAGGAGCAAAAATTAGAGGCTAGATCTGAAAAAGACAAACAACCTTTCAGAGGAAAGTATCAGCATAACATTCCATTGGCAATTACCGAGCTCAGGCATTAATGGCCATTGAAGATCCTAAGCTCCTTCAATGGCCCAAGAAGACCAGAGACACCCTGACAAAAATGACCTCTAAAAAATACTGTCACTTTCACAAAGACAGAGGTCATGTCACTAAAGACTGCTTCCAGCTCAAAGATGAAATTGAAAGATTAATACAGCAAGGATATTTCAAAGAATATATATTAAGAAAGTAAGGTCCCAAGGTCTTGAAAGAAGAAGAAAGAAAAAGGGCTCGATCTAAAAGTTTAGAGAGAGAGCCTCCCAAAATATGGCAAAAAAAGAGAAGACAAACCTAAGGAGCAACTGGATGACAATCTCCCAAGGAGAGAGGTTATAAACACAATAGCTAGTGAGCCAACATCAGGAGATTCACATAATGCAAGAAAAAAGTATGTGAGGGAGCTAAGCACTCGAGGTCCAGGCGCGGAGGTGCTTAAAATTGAAAATTAGCCCCATATCACCTTCAACGAAAGTGACGCATAGGTTATAGTGATGCCACATAACGACCCCCTAGTGATCACCATGGACATTGCAAACTTCGCGATCAAGAAGGTACTAGTAAATAATGGGAGTTCAGTAGATATAATGTTCCTAGATGTACTGAGGAAAATGAGCTTGGATGTAACGGTCCCTAAACCAGTGCATACTCCATTGGTTAGATTTGGAGGGTCAGAGGTCATACCTATAGGAACAGTGGATCTCCTTACATCAATGGGAACAGAACCTTGCAGAAAAACTATAATGATGAAGTTCCTGGTCGTGGCCTCGCCTTCGGCTTATAACGTGATCTTGGAAAGACCCGGACTTAACTCGTTTCAAGCAATCACTTCAACATATCACCTCAAAATAAAATTTTCAACAAAGAATGGGATTGGTGAAATCACTGGAGATCAAAAAGAGGCTCGAGAATGTTATCAAGTTTCTCTCAAAAAGAAAAAACCAACATAAGAGAAAGTGACCAAAAGAGAATGTAGCCTCTCAGTTGATTTGGAGAACTTGATTTATGCAGAAGATAGAGATGGAAAAAAGAGGAAGATGGAGGACACCAGAATCACACCAGCTGAAGAGTTTAAGGTGATCAACTTGATTCATGGGACAGAAGAAAAAGTGACCAAGATAGGGTCGAGTATGACCCCGACTATGAAAGCTATAATGATCGACTACCTTCACGAAAATGCAGATATATTCGCGTGGAAATCGTCTGATTTTAAAGGAATTGACCTCGACGTGATCGTGCATAGATTGAATGTTGACCCCGAGGCAAAGCCAGTTAAACAAAAGAAAAGGACCTTGAGGGTCAAAAGGAATAAGGTGATCGAAGAGGAGGTAAACAAGCTACTAGAAGCAGGGTACATCGTAGAGGTCCAATTCACATATTGGTTGCCCAATGTTGTGATAGTGCCCAAACCAGGTGGAAAATAGAGAATGTGTACTGATTTCACAGACTTGAACAAGGCATGCCCTAAGGATCCCTATCCACTACCTCGGATTGACCTCTTGGTGGACTCTACCGCAGGACGTGCCTTATTCAACATGATGGATGCATTCCAAGGATATCATCAGATCTTCATGGCATATGAAGATAAATGTAAGACCTCATTCATAGTAGAAAAAAGAATTTACTGTTACAATGTAATGCCCTTTGGGCTCAAGAACGCTGAAGCCACATAACAAAGGCTTGTGAACAAAATGTTTGAAGGTCTAATTGGAAAATCCATGGAAGTGTACGTGGATGACATGTTGGTGAAAAGTTTAAGGGACGAAGATCACTTGAATCACTTGAAGGAGTCATTCAACATCATGCGTAAATATGGGATGAAATTGAATCCTAATAAATGCACCTTTGGGGTAAGAGGTGGAAAATTTCTGGGCTACCTGGTCAGTGAAAGAGGTATAGAAGCGAATCCAGAGAAGATCAAAGCAATACTTGATATGACCTCTCCAAGATCAATCAAGGATGTACAGAAGTTAGCTGGGAGAATCGCATCATTAAACAGGTTCATCTCACGATCAGCTGATAAGAGCTTACCTCTCTTCAAACTGTTGAGAAATTTGAAATATTTCTCTTGAGATGAGGACACTGAAAAAGTTTTTTAAGACCTTAAAACATACTTGACCTCACCCCCTCTACTAACAAAACTCGCACCGAGCGAACCATTGTACTTGTACTTGGCAGTCTCTGAGGTAACGGTTAGTGCAGTTCTTGTTAAAGAAGAGGGTTGAGTTCATAAACCAGTGTACTATGTTAGTAAAATATTGCAAAGGGCCGAGGTTCGATATGCAGAAGTTGAAAAATTAGCATTGGCCGTGATCATGACAGCCAGGAAATTAAGACCTTACTTCCAATCCCATAAGGTCAACATTTTAACAAATTACCCTTTGAGGCAGATCCTTTCAAAACCTGATGCCTCAGGGAGGTTGGTGAAATGGGCAGTTGAGCTTGGTGAGTTTGAGATTAAGTATCACGGGAGGACTTCCACTAAAACACAAGCGCTAGTAGATTTCATAGCCGAGCTCACACAGTTATGGAGACCGCTCGGGAGCTCGAGCATTGATATTAAAGATCAAATGACAAGGATATTTTTGGCCCACTATGAAGCAGGATGCCGCAAATTTCGTTAAAAAATGCGAATAATGTCAACTTCATGGAAATTTAGCACATCTATTGGGGTCCACAACGGAGGCTATTGGTGTGGCGTGTCCTTTTGATCAATGGGGAATTGATATACTGGGACCTTTCCCTACCAGCAAGGGTCAAAAGAAGTTTATTGTGGTCGCTGTGGAGTATTTCACAAAATGGGTCGAGGTAGAAGCCCTGGCAAAAATCTCAGAAAATGAAATCATCAACTTCTTATGGAAAAATATTGTGTGCAGGTTCGGGGTCCCAAAGATCTTGATCTCGAACAATGGAATGCAATTTCAGGGTAAAAAAATAACAGCCTGGTGTAAGGAAATGAAGATTGAACAGCGGTTCACGTCTGTGGGACACTTGCAGACAAATGGACAGATAGAGGTCATTAATCGAATCATCCTACAACACTTAAAGACCCGGTTGATCGATGCAAAGAGTTTTTGGGTTGATGAACTACCAGGTGTGTTATGGGCATATTGAACGACCTCGAGATCCACCACTGGAGAAACTCCATTATGTTTAGTTTATGGGTCAGAGGTAGTGATATCAGCAGAAATTGGGAAATCGACCTTGAGGGTATTGAGACATGATGAGGACAAGAATAAGGAAATGAGGTCCATGGAGCTGGAAATAATCGAAGAAGTGCGAGATAAATCGAAAGCTAGGATCTTAAAATGCCAAAATGCAATGATTAAGGCATATAATCAAAAGGTCAAAGCAAAAAGTTTCCAAGTAGGAGATCTAGTCCTTAAAAAGGCAGAAGTCTCTAAGCATGTGGGCAAGCTGAACCCCAATTGAGAAGGACCTTTTAAAGTCATTAAAGTCACAAAGTATGGAGCGTATTGCCTGGAAGATGGTGAAGGCAAGAAGCTCCCAAGGCCTTAGAACGTTCAAAACTTAAAAATTTTTTATGCTTGATGTATTCAGCTCAATTCCATATTAATGAAATACTCTATTTACTTCCTCACTCTTTATTGATGAAACAACAATTTCACTACCGAAGTCATTAAAACCTCGAGATCAACTCGATCTCAAAAAAAAAAAAAAAAAAAAAAAAAAAAAAAAGAGAAAAGGAGAAAAAAAAGAAAGTTATCAAGGTCATAGGACCCCAAAAATTTGAAAAGGAAACTTATTCTAAATGAAGGTCATAGAACCACAAAAAATGAAAATAAAAACTTGATTTGAAAAAGACAAGCTCCAGAGGTCACATGACCTCATGAATTAAAAGCTTGATCTGAAAAAGACAAGTTCCAGAGGTCACATGACCTCAGACATGAAAACTTGATCAGAGAAAGATAAGTTCCAGAGGTCACATGATCTCAGAATATGAAAACTTGATCTGAAAAAGACAAGTTCCAAAAGTCATGGGACCTCATGAATTAAAAGCTTGATCTGAAAAAGACAAGTTCCAGAGGTTACATGACCTCAGAACATGAAAGCTTGATCCAACCATGAAAACTTGATCTGAAAAAGATAAGTTTCAGAGGTCACATGACCTCAGAACATGAAAACTTGATTTGAAAAAGACAAGTTTCAGAGGTCACACGACCTCAAAAAATAAAGACTTGGTCTGAAAAAGACATCTTAGAGGTCACATGACCTCAGAATATGAAACCTTGATCAGAAAAAGACAAGTTCCAGAGGTCACATGATCTCCTGAATTAAAAGTTTGATCTGAAAAAGACAAGTCTCAGAGGTCACATGACCTCAGAACATGAAAACTTGTTCTGAAAAAGACAAGTTCTAGAGGTCACATGACCTCATGAATTAAAAGCTTGATCTGAAAAAAATAAGTTCCAGAGGTCACATGACCTCATGAATTAAAAGTCACATGACCTCATGAATTAAAAGCTTGATCTGGAAAAGATAGTTCCAGAGGTCATATGATCTCATGAATTAAAAGCTTGATCTGAAAATGATAAGTTTCAGAGGTCAAATGACTTCAGAAATTAAAAAAAAAAAGAAGAAAAAAAGGGGGTCATATGTCATTTTGACTTCTAAAGTCATCCAAAGGTTAGATAAACATCAAGATTCCGGAGAAAGATCTTTACGCTTTACTCAAAAGGTTGTCATCGAGGTCGACATAACCTCCAAGATCTGGAAAAGATGTGATGTCAAGTCATTACCTGAAAAGATCAATTTCAAGTATTATCTGAAAAAGATAAGATATCAAGGTCGCCACAACTTTTAGGTTTTCATTCTACAAATGAAGTTTTGCAAGTCATTACATTCACAATAACATCAACCAAAAATAAAGAAGATGCCATTGACCTGAAAACAGTAGTTAACGACATTACATTTGTCAAGTTTCCTAGCAAAGTATAACTTTGTCAAAAGCTGGTCTATACAAAAGACCTCCTATTCAAGGCCTTCAAAAAATAAGGTGACCCTACCCAAAACCTCCTAATTTGATTCCGATCTAGCATTATCTTCTTCCACTTCACCACCTTGGACTAGCATGGCAAACTCATCGTCAGCAAGCGGCGCCTTGGTCCCTTTGTTTGGAATATAATCTTTGAGATCCGCAGTCTTGGTGACATCCAGCTGCCCAACATCAAACCCTTCCTTAAAACCACCAAGTTGCTGAACTTGAGCCTGACATTTTAGAAAAGCCAGAAAACCATACTCAGTGGCCTTTTTGTCTACGAAGCTTTGGAAGGTGGGAGATTGCATAAAAGCTCGAGCTCCTTGCAAGCGAGCTCGTCGGATAGCATCAGAACAGTCAGATGGCCTCACAAACTTGTCCTTTCCATCAGCCAAGCCACGACTATATGCTTCTTCTTTCTCGAAAATCAGCTGCTGGTACTTCTGCTCAAGATATAGATTCGACATTCATATTCAACAAGTTTCTCCTTGTGAGCAGAGGTCTCTTGATCCCAAGAATCCTGAATGGACTTTAACTTATCTTCAAGCCCAGCCTTGTGATCTTTAAGTTCGCTGATCTCAACCTCGCGAGCGTAAAAAACATCTATCCACCTAGCACATTGCAGTGACATTTGATGAAAATATGCTGTAGCCTAAACAAAAAAAAGGAGAGGGAGGAGAGAGAGAAAGAGAAATGAGGTCAAACCACCAGAAGAGAAAAAGAAAAAAAACAAGATCAAAAAAGGAGATCCAACAATAAAAAAATACACATATATAGAAAAATGTAACATACTCGTATCAAAGCATGGCACCGTATTCCTCCAATCTCCCCAATTTCATGTTGCTAAGGGCTATGTGATCATGAGGTAATTGAATCCCTTTGTAAAGTTCAAAGGAAGCCTCTCCAGGACGGGAATGAATCATTGTGCTATTTTCAGAAATTTTCCAATGTGGAACTATCGCTAGACCTGAAAATTCGTTGTCAAAATAAGGATTAAAGGTCTCGAAACCACGATGAGCCTCCTCCAAAGATTTCTTATGAGACAGATACACGTCCCGAAGCCTTTCTTCTTCTTCAAGGTCCTTGGGATAGTCAACAGAAAGTCTTGAGTGAATGCTACTTCTCGAACCCCTATCCTTGCAATGCTTGCGCTTTTTATGAGGAACCTCAGTTGCGTCCTTTTCTTTGGACCTCTTGGAAGAATGTTCAACCTTTGCCTTATCTTTGAAGCATGAACTGAAGGCTTTCCCCTTACCTTTATTAGCTCGAGGAGGCATGGTTGAAGGGGGAACAACCACCTCAGGTTCCACAACAGAAACCACAGGTTTTGATTCTGACAAAGTCAAAGGTGGAGTGGAATCTTGGGGACTTATCACGGTGGTTAAAGGAGCCACCTCAAGAGGACTAGCAACAGATTCAGAGATTGGGCCACTAGATGAACCAGCTACTGGAATTCCTGAGGCCCTTGCCTTTGCCATAA
>JACFYI010003270.1:181014-196435 GCA_014898755.1 Handroanthus guayacan | reverse complement strand
TCAAGATCCTCATTTAGTTTCCTCATCTCTTATCAATAGTTTCCCCATCATATTCAAACTTCATTGCTAGTTATAATACCACAAATCACATATGCATATATATCTATTAAATCACTTCAAATCTTAACAGGACATATATATATATAATCTAACATTCTTACTTACCCAAATGTCGATGTGGTGAAAATGAGAAATCCTCGACTCCTTCCTTTGAAGTCCTCCCTTATCGCAATCATGATTCCAACTAATTTTCCTCACTACTAGAAGAAAATGTTGCCCCACTATCGGTGTGTGGGTATAACAATTTTTCTTCCGTAAACAAAAATGGTGCACATACTTAGTTCCGCGCCATAGTGCCTCCTCAATCCATGCTCAGTCGTCGGAGTTAATAATCCAACAACTTTATCAAAGAGCAAATGAATGGAGATAGAGAAAGAATTGTCCTTTGTTTGGTGTGAGAGGTATTAGCCAAGTACAAGCTTATATAAGCTCACTAAAGCTTCCCACTTCCTAAATCTTCCAATGTGGGATAAGAGGTTTATAGTGCCTAAGTCTTCTTCTCTTCACAAATTTTCCAATGTGGGACAAAACCTACTTCTACTCACTTAACACACCATAACATTAATGGAGTCACTAATTGGCATCAATCCACATAATTTTTAAGTTTTTTGCTTCTATAAATATCATGACTCGACGATCTTTCCAATGGTAGGTTTTGATCAACAATCTAACAGCCGAATCCTTGCTTAAAAGACATCAAACATCCTTCCTCGCCACTGCTACTGTTCCTCAGTAGCCTTGGCAAGTCACTTTCAACTGCCATTTTCGGACGTTTTTCTCCATATTTTTGAGTAATTCTTGATTCTAACATTATCTACACTTGATAAGATTTCTAATGGTATATAATATGGGTTGTTTTGATGAGAAAAAGATACGTTTTGAAGCCTTTCAAGTTGGATGTATTGCTGAAACTGTGGATCCAAGAATAACATTATTTTTTTGGTGTGTTTTTGGATTCAATCCTCAAACTTAAAGTCTCCAAATATATTCCAAATCAAAATATTCTTTAAATTAACCACCTATGGATTCATTCCTCAAATTTAAAGTCTCCAAATATATTCTAAATCAAAATATTCTTTAAATTAAATCACCTATTTATTCAACATCAAAATTCCTAAATCTCATTTCATAGGATAAAATTTTTCGGGTTGCTACATATACAAAGAGAGATTTGTTCACGCATAGATCATATTCTTCACTTTAGCAATAGGATGATGAATAGGTATATTAGTTGAATTTGAATTTGAATAAATTGCTTTTAAATTCATGTTTTCTTTTAAATTAATAAAGTTGACATATGTGTTATTCTTTTTGTTTTATTATTTTAATATTTTTTTTTATTTGTTTGGTTATCAAATTGAGAGTGCTCACTCAACATTGAAGGCATGGTTGGTGTAGTGCCCCAAATGTAGAACTTTCATCCCTAGGACGAGTTGCGACCTGGGAAGGAAAATAACTACATAATACACATAATAATATTAAAGTTCAATCTTACTAAGATGCATAAAACACAAATATTACAGCATAATAGATAGCAAAACTTAGAAATACTAGCTCATATGACCAAAGTCAATTACGATATATAGCCATAACTAGTTAAACATAAATAAAGTCTTCTCCCATCACCATGTTCTCCCCAATTACAAACTTATCTTGCAAAATGTATAATTGAAAACGTAAGTCCGAAGGACTTAGTAAATTTATGGTTGGACCGATTCGAAAAAAGGGAGACTACAAGTTGAGATGATTATCCAAATATTAATAGGAATATTAGCAGAAATGCCAAGAATAATGACGAGAGAACTAGCTAGATAACATCAATAGCATTGCACAAGTCAATTTTTATATAATTGTCAAGGCTGAACCAGTTATTTAGTGGATTTTTACCCTTTTTACTCTATAACCATTATAACCAATCCCTTATTCCTCCATATCTCCCTCGAGTAGCCCCTCAGAGGGGATCCAAATCATTATTAATTTGACACGGTTGACCGCGTGTCACGACCCGAACTCTTGGAACGCCTAAACTCAAGGTGATCATGAGACCGTCTAATAATTTGCAGGAGATTACTGTCAACTTGATGCTGCCCATTTTCTCACTAGTAGTGTCCAGGGCCTAATAATGTTTACATTTTAAGGTTAAGCAATAGCATAAGTAAATCATCACAATAGCTTATCAATCGATTTGTTGTTTTCAATCGAATAACAGAATAAATTCATCAAATCATACTTAAATTCACATGATATAGACATTATAGACATGAAATTGATCAAAAGAGGGAAAGAAATGAAGAAAATAGCTACTGGACTAGACAATGCCATGCTCATTTGGGCGTTGCAATGCCCAAAACGAGACAAGTTTCTATCTTGGGCACTAGATAATTTTTTTTTTTTTTAATAATAACATGGTGATTTTAAGGCTTTAAAGATTAATTTGGTTATATGGTTAAGAAATTCCTCAAGATTCAAAAAAGATTGGAACATGAAGGTTTATAATTCAAAGGTTAGAGAATTTGTATTCCATTCTAGCATTTTCATGGAGGAGTAAGACAAGAACATATTTCTTAAGTCAATGTTCACGTGGAATTTGGGAGTTTTAACAAGATTATTGAAAGCAATGCATGGAGACTAGGAAGTTTTTGCAAGTTACTAAAGGAATTACTAAAGATAACCATAAATTTTACCTCCACTTCCTCTTATCAATTTAGGATTTTCCAAGTCCTTAAGTTCTTCAATAGTCACGCCATCTATTTCATAAAATTCCCAAATTCATAAGTAATTTTGATCATAAGAAGAATTCACCCTTAATCCAACTCATTTTTATTTAATTCTATAAGATTCAAAATTATAATTCTTACCAAGGTAATCTTCATTTCCTCTTACTCCAAGTTTCTTTTGAATTTTATAGGATGAAAATGGGAGAAAAGTTTTAAGGGTTTGTTGGAAGAAGAAAGATAGTTTCAGTATATAAGAGTGAGTGTGTGTGTGAAAATGCAAGTAAAGTGAGTGTGTGTGTGTGAAAAATACAAATATAAAGATAGTGGAATGAGTGTTAATGCATAGTCTTTATCCGTATTTATAGAAGAAGAAAAGATTTGAGTGGGAATTAAAATATTTAAGAGGATGATGTGGTTTGATGATGCATGGCCAAAATGGTAGTGATGTGTATTGCACAAAATAGTGTGATGTGGCTCCATGTAATTTTTGCCAACAATTCCAACACATGGGAAAAGCTATGTTGTGGTTAAAATTGGATTTTACCCTTTCAAAGGGTGTTTGGCTATCCACTTTGCCATTTTTATTATATATATATATATATATGTATTAATTTGGAAGAATTTAGAGTATGAAAAGATTGAAGGGTTTTAGGGTTCAAAAGGAACTAGAGGATTTTGTATAACAATTTTTTCAGGATGAGTGTAATAATTTCAAAAGTTGTAAATAAAATATTGTTATGCTAGTGGAGTTAAAGGAATTTTAGGGGGTATTACACTCTTGACCCTTAAAAGAATCTGGTCCCCAGATTTACTCCTATATTATAAGTTATAATAAAATCTTAGATTTTAAGATAGATAATTCAAAGCTGTTATTCAAAAGATAGGAATATTTCTCTCCCATTTCATCCTCATGCTCGCACATGGCTTCCTCAATCTTTTGATTTCTCCAAAGAATCTTGACTTGAGGAATCTTTCGATTTCTAAGTTCCCAAACTTGGAGGTTAAGAATTTGTACGGGTTGCTCTATGTAAGAAAGATCACTCCGAATCGGTAGGTCACTTTAATTGACGATGTGGGATGGGTCAGGATGATACTTTCGTAATTAGGAGACATGAAATACTTTGTGAATCCCAGCAAGGTTAGATAGTAGAACTAGCCTGTATGCAAGAGGGCCTACACGCTTCAAAATTTCGAAGGGGCTTGCGAATCAGGGAGCTAGTTTCCTACTCTTTTCCATTATCTAAATTCCTTTTTGTGGTACCACTTCTAAGAACATTTGTTCCCCCATTGCAAATTTCAAATCTTTTCGATGCTTATCGACATAGCTCTTTTGACGATCTCGAGCCATTTTCATGTTTCGCTTAATAATTTCTACCTTGTCAATTATATCTTATATTAATTCTGACCTTAAACTTTCTTGTCTGGTTGTTGAAGTAGTTTTTTCTTGTCCAATTCCCAATGTAGTGGAGATCGAAACTTTCTACCATAGAGTGCTAATGGAAGCTTGATAGTTATTGTTATAGGCAAATTCTATTGGAGGCAAATGCCAATCCCATTTCCTTAGAAGTTTAAAACACATCCCAACTTTTAGGCTGTCTATCAGTTTGGGGATGAGCTGCTATATTGAATCGTAGTTTAGTCCCCAAATATTCTTGTAAAGTCTTCCAAAGTCTTGAGGTAAACTTTGGAGTTGGGGTCATCTACAGGTGGGTTTGATACTATTTAGACTAAAATACACTCTACATTAGAGGGCCAGTTCCAGGGTCTCAGGGCTAAATTTGAGTCTTCACATGATTGCTCATTATTGTTACATAATATTTTGTAATAATTTTATATGTATAAAGAATAAAAAAAGGAGAATAGGGCTCAGCACAAACTGTTGAACCCTAAAGTAGGAAGCTCAGCCAACGTGACCGAGCTTTAGGTGGATGCTTGGCCAAGCATCATTAAAAGTGACAAAAAAAATTCCTTGGCCTTTGCGGCCGGCCACATGGCAATGCTCAGCCGTGGCAACTGAGCTTGGAGTAGAGAGCTCCATATATATAAATAGTTGCCCAGCCAAGGTGGCCAAAGATAAAGAAATGTGCTTAGCAAGGGTAGTCGAGCACAATTAAAGCAGCTTGGGAGTGGTTGCCGAGCTGCTGTGTCCCATTTTCAATTTTTTTTTCCTTTTCCTAAACTCTAAACATGCATGGATTTCATTTTCTAAACCAAGATTATAGACATGAAATAAAAAAAGTACAAGTGTATTGTAGAATACTAATCTCAAAATTTGAAAAAGGTTAAAGTTGGATTAAATGCTTAATATGTTGGGTGACTTTTGAGTAATTAATAAATGGGTAGGGGGGAGGGGGAGCGAGAGAGAGAGAGAGAGAGAGAGAGAGAGAGAGAGAGAGAGAGAGAGAGAGAGAGAGAGAGAGTAGTAAACTAAACTTAGAAAAAGCTGTATTGTAAATAACAGCCCCCCTTTATTGTGTTTAGATTTTTAAATGGGATGGTGTTAATGTAATATTATTTACATCAAATTGCACATGTGCTGATGCAATTCAGGAGCCATTAAAATTTTAGCTCAATTTACCTTAACAAAATTGCACAAGCATTAAACACTATATACTAAACCAGTTTGTGCAACTTTCACTTGGGCTAATCCAAAAAACCCACAACCATTGTTATGAAAAAATAAAGAAATTAAAATAATTTTGTCTGTAAATCTTGAGAAAACAAAGCCTTTGACCTTCTGAAGTCGTAAAATCTCAAGAAAAACTTCCACTATAATGAGCACAAGAAAGCAACCTCTACAAAGGTTATCATCCTTTTCAACAAGAGAATTTCAGAGGCACAACTATGGAGGAGTTTCAAGATTTCATTCTTACAATATGGAGAGAAAAATAGCGCTAATGTTTAGGGAAAAATTCGAGAAGAGCAAACATTAAGTAAAGAAAAATAATGTTTTAGGGATTAAGTGATGGAGAGGTTAAGGTTTTAGGAATCAAGCGAGGAAGAAGACTCATTTCCCTCTATTTTTATCTACCTCGCATTTTTGAATTTTTTTATTTCTTTTTTATTTTTATGCTGTTAATTTTGATACGTGGCATGGATTCCTCAATTTCCAGTCCAATTAGGAATAAGCTTGGTCTAGCTCTATGAATTTAAGTCCAAAGGATTAAAATTGTTGCGTATTGGTCATGGTTAAGGGACTAAAATTGTAATTTACCATTATGGAGTTAAAGTCCCTTACCAGACTTTCTTTGTGATGGAATTTCCACCATAAACTAAAAGTTATTATAAAAATTTATTACAATTTCCTCAAAAGTATCATCATTCATATGTATTGAGCTAGTTTTAAATCTCTCAATATATTGTCACAAACTCATCGCAAATTTTGTCTTGTTTCTTTTTTTGGTGATGAAATCCTATCCATTACATTTGTTTGTAAATGGTTATTTTTTTTTTATAGAGATACCATTTATACAGAGATTGAGATGTGATTCTAGTAAGATTTGTAGGATTGTGATATGTAATTGATCCATACCTGTAAGTCTATTCATTCTTCCTCAGAAAAAAAGCCACTAAACAGAGGTCTTAGAGAAATTTTCTAAACCAAAAGATCTAAACCAAATCAAAACTTGAAAATTTCTTTTCTTTTTAAGATTTAACATAAAAACTATATTTTATTCTAATATTTTTGTTTTTGGACTAACTAGAGACATCAGTACTAATAAGCTAATTGAAGTTGTTGTGGACTCATGATAGTACATGGTTTCTTATTTCTTATCTTTTAAATTCTAATTTAGCTTCATTTGGTGGATTATAATATTTTAAGTTGACTTGAATTCTTGATATTTACAATATATGTAAATATTTCGCTTGACCATGTTTAATTTTAAATATAAATTATTTTTGTCTTGAATTCTTGATATTTACAAAATATGATGAACACTTAGCTTGACTAGATTTAATTTTAAATTTAAATTTAAATTATTGATGGATTTTTTTCAGATAAAATAAAAAATTGAAACGCGTAATTTGGTTCAATTTTTGGTTCCATAAATGGCCAAACCAAAATTATTAGTTAACCAAAATATTGATTTGATTTGGTTTGGTTAAACCAACTGTGCAGCCCAAATTATAATATTTGCCAAGAAGTAAGTACTTCCTTATTATCATCATCATCACCATCTTCCCTTTTGTTTACTTTTAATTATTTTATAGCATATCACTAGCACGAGACTCTAACCAATTGAGTGCGAATATTGTCTAATTTATCATATTATTGTGTTACTCTAATGGTGGTAAAGTCGATTGTGATAATGGAGACATATGAAATATTATTCAATCTTCCATTAATATACAATATTAATTACACTTATATATATATATATATATTTATACAAATACATATTGATGCATATATTAAATTTGGCTATAATTTAAGGCCCATTTGGTAATAATAGGCCAAAAGAAAGAGCAAAAATAGGTTAGTCCAAGGCATTAGCCGAGAGGCATGAAGAAGATTTATAGCTCGATCAAAGGTCGCACCAGTTTATGCAACTCAGCCTAAGGTTGCACTTACTATCCAACTCAGCTCAGAGTGGCACCAGTGACATAGCTTGATAAGAGTTGCACTTGCCATCTAGTTTGGCCTAAAGTCATACCTGCTATTTGGTTTGGCCAAGAGTGGCTCCAATTATGCAGCTTGGCTCAAAGTTGCACCTACTGTCCAGCTCGACCTAGAGTTATACTTGCTCTCTAGTTCAGCCAAGGGTCAAAACTTTTGACGAGCTTGGCCAAGACATAATGACTAGCATGGATAATCCGTAGTAGCTCAGCACGACCATTCAGGACAAATGCACATATCGAGTCAAAGACTCAACATTAGCTCATCACGTGATAGTTTGGAGGTGTTGTTCATCCTATAAAAGCTTAGCTTCATGTTAGAAAAAGACATGAAAAATTCTTTGGATATTTGTACAATAATTTCATTAAATGCAATACATAGCATTATTTATTTTTCCCAAATTTCGTGTTTACAGCACTAGTGTCGTTTGTGTGAGTAGATAAAATTGAGTTTAAGTCACGAGAAAAATAAAAGACTAGATGTCTAGATTCAAAAGTCATAACTCACCCGCAGGAGGAGAAACACAGTCTGACCAAGAAAGGTCCCCTTGCGTACCTCGCACTACGGAATGGCCAATGCAACTCAACCTAGATCCGCTTAGTCTTTTGATTGCAAATGCTTTAGAAATAGCCCTTGTCCAGTGGCTATCAATCCAGCCTCCTGAGCTAAATCTACGTGCTCCACTAGAAGGAATAGTTCACTTGTTCTATCCTATTCAGTTATAAATATAAGCAGTTCATGTATTTAAGAGTGTCACGAAGGGAAGCTCTTCATGCGGTGCAATTCAACAACTTGCTTCGATGGCTTGGGTGTGCAGCAAATGGACTGTCTAATCCACCTTCAAATAAGTTTTGTAAATCTCACAATGAGTATGAGCGTATTGCTGACGAGTGTACCCATCTAAGAAATGAACTAGAAAGCTTGATCAAGTTGGGCCACCTAAGAGAGCTAACGGTACCAGAATGGGATACACTACATTCCCCTAATCAGGGCCATGGAATATAAAGAATTTAAGGGAAAAAACATATTTTGAAATCATGTAATTAAATATTTGGAAATGAAATAAAAAAGTGGGATGTCTTGAGTTTGTTTCAAGTACATTTTACAGTAGGTTAGATAACCCTAATCCAGCAACTAAGGTCACCTTAAGCTTTTCAAAGGCCAAATTGGCCTGAGCTCCTCAACGGCAAACGTTCGAACTCTTCAAAGGTCATACCGACCTATAAGCTATAAAGGTGTGGTTGGCCTAAGCTCTTAAGGCCAGATGCGTCAACTTGAGCTAGGTCAGATTGGCTTTCTCTTTTAAAAAGCCGGATTAGCAAAGCCTTTTAAAGCTAGATGTACCACCTTAAGCTAGATCAAATTGGCCTTCTCTCTCAAAAGCCAGATTAGCAAAACCTTTTAAGGCCAGATGTGCTAACTTAAGCTAGGTCAAATTGACCTTCTCACTCAGAAAGCCAAATTGGCAAAACTTCTTAAGGCCAAAGGTGCTAACCTGAGCTAAGACCTTTTCTTTTAAAAAGCCAGATTGACAAAACCTCTCTACGCCAGATGCTCTAACTTGAGCTAGGTCAAATTGACCTTCTATCTCAAAAAGCTAGATTGACAAGACTTTTTAAGGCTAGATATACCAACCCGAGCTAGATTAGATTGACCTTTTCTATCAAAAAGATAGATTGACAAAACCTCATAAGGCCAGATATGCCAACCTAAGTTAGGTGAGATTAACCTTTTTGCTCAAAAAGCCAATTTGGCAAAACTTCATAGGGCCAGATGCGTTAACCTAAGCTATGCTAGGCCAAAAAAAAAAAAAAAAAATTTAAGCTATGCTAGAGTAACTTTCTCTCTCAAAATACCATATTGGCAAAAAACCTCTTAAGATTAGATTTGCTAAACTCAACTAGGTTAGACTGGCCGTTTGTTTTAATATGCTAGATTGGCCAAATCTTTTAAGGCCAAATGTACTGACCTAACTAGGTCAGATAGACCTATTATTCCAACAAAAAAAAAGTCTAAACAACAAATGAGCTCATTAAGCTAGATGTGCTGAACTAAATTAGGTTAGATAGCCCATGAGCTTAAGAAAGCCAAATTGGCAAAAGAGCTCATTAGGCTAGATGTTTTGAGCTAAATTAGGTTAAATAGACCTATCAACTTATGAAAGCTAGAAGACAGAATGAGCTCTTCAAAGGCCAGATTGGTCCAAGTTGCTTAAAGGCTAGATTAGCCTCAGGTTTTGAAGGTCAAATCGGCTTGAGCTTTTCCATATCCAGATTGGTTCAAGCTCCTTAAAGGCCACATCAGCTGGAACTCTTCAAAGGCCAGAGGGCTTGAGCTCCTTCAAGATGAAATTAACCTAAACTTTTTTAAAGTCAAACAAGGCTGAGCTCTTTAAAGCCTGGACTGGCTTTAGTTCTCTAATGGAGAAGTGCAAAAATTAACAATTGTCACTCAATATAGTATACAAATTTGTATATTACTTTCCTAGCTCATTACCTGAGCTAAGAAAGTGGGGAGAGTAGTGATGCATATGTAAAATTTTGGCCTATAATTTGGTGCACATTTGGTGATAAAAGGCCTAAAGAAAGAGCTAAAATAGATTAGTCTAAGGCAGAGGTACGAAGAATATCTATAGCTTGGTCAAAGGTTGCACTAGTTACGCAGCTCAGCTCAAGTCACCCTGTTATCTAGCCCAGCCTAAAACCGCATCTGCTATCCAACTTGGCCTAGAATCATATCTACTTTCCAGCTTAACCAGGGGTCACAACTGTTGTCTAGCTCGGTCAAGACACAATGACTAGCTTGAAAGCCCACAGTAGCTCAGTATTATCATTCAGAACAAACACAAATATGGACTCAAAGACACAATGTTAGCTCAGGAACATGATAGTTTGGAATGCTATTGGTCGTCCTATAGAAGATTAGCTTTAGATTAGAAAAAGACATGAAAAATTCTCTGAATAATTGCATGATACTTTTATTAAAGGGAATAAAAAGCAATATTTATTTTTTGTCAAATTGTGTTTACATCAAACACAAACAAAAACACACACATTTATGTATATGCGTGCTTGTATGAGAAGTTTGCTTCAGCATAAAATATAAATCATGAAATTGATCTCATGCTTCCACTTGTTGCGCAAAATAGCAAACTATTGATGAGAAATCATGAAACTTGTCCAACCTTCCATTCCCTAAAGTGTATGCAGTGATACATATTTGTTTTGAAAAAGGAGAAAACCATGGCCCTAGTGGTGGCTGTGGACATCGTTGCGGGCGCAGTAATACATCTCTTTCTAATTAGTTGCTTTTAGATTAGTGAAATATGAGCTTCAATAATCTTGCTAAATTTGTTAGGAAGAAAATAAAGGTTGTTTATTACTGGAAATTTTGGGACAGATTTATAAAAAATTCTTATAATCTATTATATATTTGTAGTGGATATAACAATCGAAATAAACTTCTCATCACTTCTTTGTTTTTTCTTTTGATAAATATAAATTCGTTGCACTCAATTATATATTATTTATCATTATGTTTCTTTCTTTATTATTTTTTTCCTCTCGTAGAGTTATATTTTAGTAAAAACAAAATGTTTCTTGAATCTTAGTGTCACATTCGTGCAAGTAATTAGGCAATTTGGCGTCGAAGTTTGGTATAACATAATTACTTGATCTAATTAATTCGTGCCCGATTAATTAAAACGAATCAACTGGTGCAGAAAAGATATATTAGGACAAAATGTGGAAATACCACTAACTAATTCAAATACCAAACTTGCAAATCCACCCACAAATACTCAGCCGTGTATGGTAGATTGTGCCCATGGTACAACTCCCCCTGGCCAAATTTTTGGTGCTTTGATTTCCAATATGAAAATCTTTTTAAGAATATGAAACGATTAAATATATAATTAGTGATTGTTAGAATATAGTTTCATAATAACTAAATAAATGTAATTTAATCCTTAAGTATAAATTGGTGGCCAAGTATAAAAAGTTTGATCATATCAAGATATTGTACTGTCATTACTTATAGAGAGTGAATTTGTCATGAAAAGGTGCGTTGAAAATTTATGTATTTTCCGATGGTCATGATTTTAGGATATTGATTTTGCGGGGACATAAATTCAGCTAGTGATTATGAAATAGTTAATTATTCAAATGTGTCAACAAAATCATATGTTGTTATTTCTCTTAATGATTATAATTCTAACCAAATCTATGGGACGCAACAAGAATTCATATTTTCAAATCATATAACCGGAGTTTGCTTTTATTGTGGAAACTCCAGTTTTAATATCTTAACTAGAAGAAAAGAGAGAGTCAAATTCAAAATTCTCCGCAAAAATCATAGTATTACTAATAAAAAATTAAGTGGTAACGTGAGGATTGTTACTAATAACATGTGTAAATAACAATAATTTTCATCTTGTCATTAATGATATCTTAAGTGATAATAACTTTTGTTTTGTCAGAATGTAACTTAAGTATGACAAAATTCTGTGTTTTAAATTGTTACTATTGAAATTAGTGACGTCCTATTGATAATTAAAATTGTCACTATAACTTTTGACTAGATTTTCAACGGGGAAAAAGATATTTTTTTTGTTCTTTAACTATACCATTTTCTCTTTTGGTCCTCTATGTATAAATTAGTAATTTAAGTCTTTTAATTTATACAATTTTGCTTTTTTGTCATTTTTTGCAAGCAATGAACTTTTTGGTGCCACAATATGATATGACTCACAGGAATGTGCCTTATGCTGACGAGAGCAATCTACGTCAAATTTTGGCATCAAAAAGTTCACCAACAGTAAGAAAAGGATGGAAAATAAAAATTGAAGTAAGTTATAAGATTAAAATTGCTAATTCAATGCATGTAGGATTAAAAGTGAAAAACTCTTGAACTAATTGCTATTATTTCCAGGACGCAGGACTGGACACAATAAGCTTTTGTGGGAGATAGACAGTAGCTCACCCTTTGACCCTCTCAACTTGGCTCGGGCTTATCTCTCCGAAATCTAGGGCGTGTTTTAAATTGCAGATTGCACATCCTGATGAATACAGTGAAGGTTGGAGACCCCCGAATCGATATGCTATTAAAATTAATTTTGATAGGCATTTGCTTCGAAAGGAAACCATTGTTCTAATATTTGAAACATTGTCTATGCATCGTTTTGGCCCAAACGAGCCCAAAATTTTGGCCCAATTAAACCTATTTTTTTAGCCCAACTCTTTGAGGCCCAAATCAAATTTTTCAAAAAAAAAAAAAAAAAAATCAAGAAAAATTAGAAAAATTCTGCAAAAAATCATAGCTAAGATTGGGGGGAAGATTGTGCTCAACTACTCTATGTACTAAGTCACCTACTACAAACAACGTGTGCTTAATTCCCTCCAATCCGCTTTTGACACATGGCAACTCCCCCAAAATTTGTTTATTTGCTAACAAGTCATTTTCTTCATCTATAAATAAGCTTAGCTTTACAAGAGGAAGTTTGCTCTTACTTTTTACAAGCTTGAAGAAAATCGCTCTCTATTGCATATCATAAATATATACACGCAAACAACTCTCTTGTCTCAAAGTTCCTATATATATATATTTATAGTTGTATTCTACTACAAAGAACATATATTTAACTCTTCAAACTATCATTTCCTTTACAAAAAGGGAAAAAATAGATAAGGAGCGCACTTTTCAAGTGTTCTTAGTAAGTTGAATGTTGTAAAATACTACGTATGTATAAGGTTAAATGGGAAGATTTATAACTTCTCAAATAATCTTCATCTCATAGGTGTTATAAACTTTGGGAATAACTAAGGATTCGGAACTCTAGCTTTAAGATTTGAAGTTTTGAATCGAGGTAAGTTTTACGGGTTTTCCTACCTCCTTGGTTGATTGTATTGCTTCCTTAATTGATTGTATTCTCTCCTTGGTTGATTATTATGTTTCCTTGTTTGACATGAAATGAGCTTACTTGTGATATTTTGCTCCATTGTAATCATGAGCTCATAAAATCTTTGTGAATGGGATTATGAAATCCTAAATTCCTTTGGAACCTTTGCCATTGACCATTGCAAGGATTTGGACTGAGGACCATGGAGACTTTAACAAAATTTCGAAAAAATCTAATTTTTGAACATGTGACCATGCTTCTAATAAAACTTGTATATTTTAAAGAAAAAAAAAGAAGATAATTAAAATTTTAAGGTTTGAAACTTGAATTTTATAAATTATATTTTTCAAAAGAAATATTTGGAAAATTATAATTTTGTTTTACAAAAAACAATAATAATAATAAAAAAATTAAAAAAAAAAGATTTTACTGTTCACGAGTTACTGTTCACAGCTCAGAATATCACCCTTCATAAGGCGTGCCCACGTTTTAAACCCTGACCATTTCTGCTTTTGTATTTTTTTTTAAAAAGAAGAATTCTCCTGATAAGGCGTGCCCACATCATAAACACCCACATATTCTGCCCTTGTATTTCTTTAAAAGAAGAGTTCTAGCGATAAGGCGTGCCCACGCCCTAAGCCCTGACTTTTTCTGTCCTTACTAAGGCGTGCCCACGCCCTAAACCCAAACTTATTATACCTTATATTTTCTTTAAGTAGAAGAACCTCCGTGACAAGGTGCGCCCACGCCTTATTCCCTGACTGCTATAAACAGTAAGTATTTTGATTTTTTGACCTTGGTTTACTATTCTAAAACCACATATCACCTTTTTAAAACGTTTCATGACATTTAAACAAGTTTTCCTAAGTCCAGGTCCAATTCGAATTATTTGTGGAATTCGTTTGATATGTGAAGATGCAATTCGAATTGGATTTCTATGTTTGAATGTTCTTATCCATTCTAAACCTATATGCATGTGTGTTGGGCCTCGGGTAATTTTCAGGTGGATTTAGATTGGGCGGTAACGGATCGTCAATCTGAACCCCTGAAAATTCCTGTCCGTTGGGTAGTCCGAAGGAGTCTTGGAGTTAGGATTCCGAACGGCTATTCAGAGGCATACGGTCAGCCGTGCTTCAAAGTTCGTTCGTGCTACTCGAGTGGCCACTTGAGTTAGCAAATTTGGAGGGATAAGGTATATATTTTTTTTTTGAAATTATAAGGATGACAGATCCACTAAATAATAGTTTCAGCCTCATATATTTCTTGACATGAATGTGACATTGATTTGAGCTATTTGTTTCGTATGTTCGTCTTGATTATTTCTCTTTGTTGAAAATCACATTCATGTTTTGATTCTTGCCACATTCGTTATTGAATTCTTGCGACCGTTGTTTTGTCATCCATTTCTGTTATGCCATAAAACTTGTTGGGTCGGTAGACTCATGATTCCAAAATTTTCGTGTAGGCAATTAACTTGAAAGATTGGGATTGAGAAGAGCATAAGCTAGTGTTTTGGTATTTTGATTTATGTAATAGATCATGTATAAGCCAAGTTGAAGTTGTATGATATTTTGGTTATGATTAGTTGTATTTTGGAACTCTATGATGTAAATTTGGAGGAAATTTAGTTTGTAAATTATGGAATGTTTGGAATATTAAGTTATGAATGCATTTTGGATTTTCTATTTCGGATATTAGTTAGTTTTCATTTGAGAGTAGCGTCCTGGACCTAGGGGTGGGTGCTCTAGCAATTCGACGCATTACAAGTTGTATCAGAGCCTAGGATAAGAAACTTCGATGATTTAGACTCGTAGAATTTTGCCTTTTATCCTCGTTTTTGTCTCTAACTTCATTTGCTTTGATTTTGTATCGTAGATGGACAAGGGAGAGCAAAAGGTAACCGAATGGACGGACTCTGAATCATATCGTAGCTCAAGTAATAGCAATATCGGGCCATTAAAGAAACCTAAGATAACGGATTGGGATAGAGAGATGGAGAAAAAGGAAGAGGAAATCGAATATTGGAAGAATGCATATACGGATTTGCATTTATTACACCAAGACTATGGGAAGTGAGCTAGAGAGGAAATGGAGAAGATGGCCTCTAGACATCAAGCTCAATGTGCCACT
>JACFYI010003270.1:152720-173553 GCA_014898755.1 Handroanthus guayacan | reverse complement strand
ATGGATTTGATGCATCGAGTGTTTCATCCATACCTCGATTGCTTTGTGGTAATATTCATAGATGACATCTTGGTTTATTCAAGATCAGAAGAGGAGCATGAAGGACATCTAAGGATTGTTCTTCAAACATTAAAAGAACATAGACTCTACGCCAAATTTAGAAAATGTGAATTTTGGCTGAAGAGAGTGACTTTTCTGGGTCACATAATATCTCGGAATGGATTGGAAGTAGACCCAGAAAAGGTTGAAGCGGTTAATAACTGGAAAAGACCTAAGACTGTCACAGAGGTGAGAAGTTTTCTTGGGTCAGCTGGGTACTACCGAAAATTTATCCAGAACTTCTCTAAGTTCACTGGACCACTTACGAGATTGACCCAAAAAGATAGACGTTTTGATTGGGATCGAAAATGCGAGGAGAGTTTCTTGGAGCTTAAGAAAAGATTAACACCAGCTCCAGTACTCGCACTACCGGACGAGTTAGAAGAATTCACTATTTATACGGATGCCTCGAAAGAAGGATTGGGATGTGTACTAATGCAAATAGGTAAAGTAATTGCATACACATCAAGAAAATTAAAGAATCATGAGTTAAACTACCCTACTTATGATTTAGAATTGGCAACAATTGTCTTTGACTTAGCAAAATGGCATCACTACTTGTATGGGGCTAAAATTGAAATATTCTCTGACCACAAGAGCCTGAGATATATTTTCAGTCATAAAAACTAAAATCTCAGGCAACAGCATTGGATGGAATTCCTAGAGGATTATGATTTCTCAATCACTTACCATCCAGGAAAAGCCAATATAGTTGCAGATGCTCTGAGTTGGAAAGGAAAGATAGCAAATTTGAGCAAATACTTAGGTTCAGAAGCTTAAAGATGAGAAGAAACCCGATTTTAGAAATGATACAGATGGATTATTATGATTTAAAAATCGGGTATGTATTCCTACAACAATGAGAGAAGAGTGCTATGCGCAGCACATTGAGCTAAATTTTCAATGCACCCTGGAGCACAAGTTGAGGGCATGTGTTTTGAATTTTTTTAGAAGATTGGGATAAGCATCTACCTCTGGTAGAGTTTGCTTACAAAAATAGCTATCAGACCTCTGTCTAAATGGCACCGTACGAAGCACTATACGGCAGAAGATACAAATCACCCATTCACTGGGATCTAGATGAGGTCAGGAACACGTCAAGTAAGGAAAATGAAGCTTTACGGCCTAAACTGATACAAGAAGCGATACATAATGATCAAATCATCAAGAAAAAAAAAACATGGAAACAGCTCAGGATCGCCAGAAGAGCTATGCCGATAAGAGGAGGAAATATTTGGAATTTAACGTTGGAGATTAAGTGTTTCTAAAAATCGCTCCGCAGAAGGGAATTCGAAGAATGGGCAAGAGTGGAAAGCTAAATCCCAAATATACGGGACTCTTCGAGATTATTGAACGAATTGGCCTTGTAGCTTATCGACTGGATCTCCCACCAAATCTTACGGGAATTCACAACGTGTTCCATGTCTCTTAGCTGTGAAAATACTATCCCGATCCCTCACACATCATTAAGCACTTTGACATTCCTCTTCAGAGTGACCTTACATATGTAGAACAACCCGTTCGAATCCTAGATTTTCAAGTTCGTGAGCTTAGAAATCATAGGATACCTTAAGTTAAGGTTCTTTGGAGAAATCAGAAGGGAAAAGAAGCCACTTGGGAACGTGAGAATGAAATACGTGACAAATACCGTCACCTATTCGAATAAGATATGAATCTGGGGACCAGATTCTCTTAAGAGGGGAGAGTGTAACACCCCGAAAATTTTCCTAATGAACATTTAACTCTTCATTTTTCAAATAATAAATCAATTTAGAAATCGTGAAAATTGTTTTACTATCATAATAATTTTCTCACATTCGAAAAATTTTTCTCATATTTGAAATATTGTCTATGCATCGTTTTGGCCCAAACAAGACCAAAATCTTGGTCCAATTAAACCTATTTTTTAGCTCAACTCTTTGAGGCCCAAATCAAATTTTTCAAAAAAAAAAAAAGAAAAAAATCAAGACAAATCAGAAAAATTCTGCAGAAAATTGCAGCTAAGATTGGGGGGAAGATTGTATTCAACCACTCCATGTACTAAGTCACCTACTACAAACAACATGTGCTAAATTCCCTCCAATCCCCTTTTGACACATAGCAACTCCCTCAAAACTTGTTTATTTGCTAACAAGTCCTCTTCTTCATCTATAAATAAGCTTAGCTTTACAAGAGGAAGTTTGCTCTTCCTTTTACATGCTTGAAGAAAATCACTCTCTATTGCATATCATAAATATATACACTCAAACAACTCTCTTGTCTCAAAGTTCCTATATATATATATATATTTATATTTGTATTCTCACTACAAAGAATATATATTTAACTCTTCAAACTATCATTTCCTTTACAAAAAAGGGGAAAAATAGAAAAGGGGCACACTCTTCAAGTATTCTTGGTAAATTGAATGTTGTAAAATACTACTATGTATAAGGTTAAATGGGAAGATTTATAACTTCTCAAATAATCTTCATCTCATAGGTGATATAAGCTTTGGAAATAACTAAGGATTTGGAACTCTAGCTTTAAGATTTGAAGTTTTGGATCGAGGTAAGTTTTATGGCTTTTCCTACCTCCTTGGTTGATTGTATTGCTTCCTTGGTTGATTATTATGTTTTCTTGTTTGATATGAAATGAGCCTACTTGTGATATTTTGCTCCATTATAATCATGAGCTCATAAAATCTTTATAAATAGGATTATGAAATCCTAAATTCCTTTGGAACCTTCACCATTGACTGTTGCAAGGATTTGGACCGAGAACCATGGAGACTTCAACAAAATTTTGAGAAAATTGGATTTTTGAACATGTGACCATGCTTCTAATAAAACTTGTATATTTTAAAGAAAAAAAAAAGAAGAAAATTAAAATTTTAAGGTTTGAAACTTGAATTTTATAAATTATATTTTTCAAAAGAAATATTTGGAAAATAGAATTTTGTTTTACAAATAATAATAATAATAATAAAATAAAAAAATTAAAAAAAGAAGATTTTACTTTTCACGAGTCACTATTCACAAGGTTACTATTCACAGGTCAGAGTATCACCCTTCATAAGGTGTGCCCACGTCCTAAACCCTGACCATTTCTGCCTTTGTATATTTTTTAAAAGGAAGAATTCTCCTGATAAGGCGTGCCCACGTCATAAACACTCACATATTCTGCCCTTGTATTTCTTTAAAAAAAAAATTCTCGCGATAAGGCGTGCCCACGCCCTAAGCTCTGACCTTTTCTATCCTTACTAAGGCGTGCCCACGCCCTAAACCCAAACTTATTCTACCCTATATTTTCTTTAAGTAGAAGAACCTCCCTGATAAGGAGCGTCCACGCCTTATTCCCTGACTGCTATAAATAGTAGTTATTTTGGTTTTTTGACCTTGATTTACTATTCTAAAACCATATATCGCCTCTTTAAAACGTTTCATGAAATTTAAACAAGTCTTCCTAAGTCTAGGTCCAATTCGAATTATTTGTGGAATTCGTTTGATATGTGAAGATGCAATCCGAATTGGATTTCTATGTTTGAATGTTCTTATCCATTCTAAACCTATATGCATGTATGTTGGGCCCTGGGTAATTTTCAGGTGGATTTAGATTGGGCGGTAACGGATCGTCAATCTGAACCCCTGAAAATTCCTGTCCGTTGGGTAGCCAGGAGGAGTCTTGGAGTTAGGATTTCAAACGGCTATTCAGAAGCATGCGGTCGATCGTGCTTCAAAGTTCATTCGTGCTACTTGAATGGCCACTCGAGTTACCAAATTTAGAGGGATAAGGTATATGTTTTTTTTGAAGTTATAAGGGTGACAGATCTACTAAATAATAGTTTTAACCTCATATGTTTCTTGACATGAATGTGACATTGATTTGAGCTATCTGTTTCGTATGTTCGCCTTGATTATTTCTCTTTGTTGAAAATCACATTCATGTTTCGATTCTTGCCATATTCGTTATTGAATTCTTGCGACCGCTGTTTTGTCATCCATTCCTTTTATGCCATAAAACTTGCTGGGTCGATGGACTCATGATTCCAAAATTTTCATGTAGACAATTAACTTGAAAGATTGGGATTGAAAACAGCATAAGCTAGTATTTTGGTATTTCGATTTATGTAATAGATCATGTATAAGCTGAGTTGAAGTTGTATGATATTTTGGTTATGATTAGTTGTATTTTGGAACTCTATGATTTTAGTTTGTAAATTATGGAATGTGTGGAATATTAAGTTATGAATGCATTTTGAATTTTCTATTTCGAATATTAGTTAGTTTTCATTCGAGAGTAGCGTCCCGAACCTAGGGGCGGGTGCTTTAGCAATCCGGGGCATTACATCTTTTTTTCTCATTTTCAGTGCCATTAAATTGTCATTATATAAATGTATAACTAATTGCCAATTATAACAATTTAAACACAATTTTGATCATTATTAAATTTTCTTTAATTCATTATTAATTGCGAAAAAGTAATTTTTTTTTTCATTATCTATATACATTTAATGAAAAATTTAGAATTATTGTAACGCCCCTGATCGCGATAGCATTCCGCGTCGTGATCCAGGACATTACTCGCGGTCGGATAGGAAATCTAAAATCAATACAGTAAGTAAAGCATAAACCATTCATACTATAATATCAAAATATCGCTCTTACATGTCCAATTTCAGAAATACATTTACAATTCGTTCATTTGAAACAAAATAGGCCCTCAAAATTCTATCGATTCGAGTCCATACATAACGTATGTAAAACAGGCCTAAACATTTATATAATTTCAAAAGAGAGTTCCACGATCTATACATAGCTTCAGTCTATCGAATCTGAACTTAGGAACCTACATGATGATATGGAATCATGAGTCTACTGATCCAGTAAAACTCATGGCAGAAAACAGGAACAAGGAATACGAACGATAAGCAAAGTAGTAAAGGACAGGAAGGTGATTCAATAAACAGTACGGTACAGTCATGTCAATTGATTCAAATCGACAATAGTAAATGTTAATCACATTCGAGTCACATATGGCTGAATCAAGCAGTTTGGTGGATCTATCACCGTTATATCTTCAAACAAATTCATCATTATCCCTCCATTTTGCTTCTTCGAGCCGTCGCTCAAGGAGAGCCATACAGTAAAAGCACTTGTCGACTAACCACGTGCTTTAAGATAGGCTTTCGGAACCCTAAACTCTAGGGCTCGTCCAGTCTATCCAACAGTAGGGGATTTCTAGGGGTTCTAACAGTCAATCCGATATTGCTTGTATCAGATACCCCTATCAATCCCCAGGGCCCAACAGTAAACATTCAACTCGGTTCAGGAACAGTCAAATCAGTACGGTATATCGGTAAGCCATGACGACACAGTGATTGATTGACTAAGAGTTGTAATAAATCGATTCAGTATCTAAGTCAATCCTATCGTTCGAAACAAGTCGGGAAAATTCAGACTTAGGGACTTGAGGATTCATTGTATAAAAATCTACATTTTTAATTTAGAAAACGTGATATGGATTTGGGTTATCGAAAAGAAGTCGAAAACATGTTAAAAATCCCAAAATGAGTTAATTATTTGCCAAAATGGGCGCTGCAGCGTCGAGCTACTGGAATAAACGCAAATTTTTCTCTTTTAAAGAAATTGGATGGGCGCTGGAGCGCCGGGATGGGCGCTGGAGCGCCGGATTACTGGGGTGAGTTGAAATTTTGCATTTTTGAAAAATTGGAAGGGCACTGGGGCGCCATTTTGGGCGCTGAAGAGCATGATGGGCACTCGAGTGCCATTTTCAGCGCTTAAGCGTTGAACCTACTGGAAAATGATGTTTTGGGGTTCTTGGCCGTGCGCTTGGGTGCTCGTTTTGAGCGCTTGAGCGCCCAAACCGTGGACTTGAGCGCTAGCTTTCGGCCAAAAATTTATTTTTTCGTCTTTTTATTTTCTTTTGATTCTTGGTTCAAAACTACATTTTTGAGGTTGTTTTATGCCCATAAACATTTTTAAGTTATCATTTTGGGGTTCGAGTAAAGATTTTTTGGAAAATCAAAATCAAGTCAAAACACAACGTTTTTAATCCATTTTCCTCATTTTCTTTTCAACTCATCCTCAATTAGTCAATGGTCCCAAATACATTTTAGTCCAAGTATAGAAATGATATCAAGAGTATTCACAAGTCATAGGATCATGATTTCAAGCAAGAGCTCATATAATGATAACAATGATCATAGTAACAATATTCATACGACGATGGTCAACATGATTATGATACGAAATATATTGAGCTCAACACAATAAAATGATCCATCATGAGAAAACACGTAGGCATATGAAGAGGAGAACGAGATTTCATAAGTCTTACCTTAGTCTTAAGTTTGATTCGAATAAGTACTCCGAGTTCCGAGTTTATCAACCGTATCAATGCCGAAACCAAGTCATAAATACTTGTATCAAGCTCTAAATTTCATTATCAAAGTCATATGGACATAAATCAAGTTCTACTTACCCAATGGTAGAGTGTGTAACGCCTAGACTTCCCTTGGATTTCCTTTGAGCTTGAGCTTTAAAAATGTGCAAGTGTGTGTAGTGTGTTGTAGCTGAGAGTGAAGAGGAGAGGGAGTGAAAAGTGTGTTTTGTTTTCAGATTTTGTGGAGTGTGTAAAGAAGGGCAACAAGCTTCAAGTTTCCATTTATAGAGAGAGGGCTAGAAGAGTAGTTATCATGTCAAGTTTTGGAGCATGGCTTTCCACCAACTACCATGGTGTTTTTTACCAAAGGGGAAGGTTGCCCATACCTCCCATGCATTAAAATTTCAGATTTCATCATGTATATATGTATATATACATATATATATTCTTTTAAATTGTCTCGTATATATCCATATATATATATATGGCTGAAAATTAATTGGGCCAAGTTTGGGTCATGTATTGGGCTCATACGGGATTTAAATTGGGTTGGAAATGTTGAAGAAATCGAGACCCAAACAAGAGAAAAATATTTGGAACATACGATATGTGGTTTTGAAATTAAAACGTTGCCCATTTTATTGAAATCGTTTTGAATTTATAAAATTGACGATTTGCAAATTTCAAATCAAGGAAATCTCGGGGTATTACAATTATAATCACTTACTATATTGTCCCTAATATTGCTTTTTCTTATAGTGATTTACTATCAATTCATTCCATATTTCTCTCTCTACAGGACAATTTTCCACATTAAAATTTTGTCTTAGATATGGGAGGAAAAAAAACCTATAGCCATGTGGAAATATTAATTTTAATTATTCTCAATTGGGTAAAGGAGAGCGTGTGACACTATAAAATGTTAAGGAATCATTGTCATGACCCGTGCCCCTTTATAAAAAATCTTCGTTCAAGTTATTTGCTATTGAGTAAAGAAGTGGATTGGATTTTTTATTTTAAAATGGAATTTGATCTTCTACTCCATATTTTTAAATATATGTATGTGTATCGTATTTATTACAAAATACTTTTATAAGGAAATATTAAATATAGGTATGATGTATTTAAAGCATGAAATATTATTTTAAAATGGGACAGGATCCTCTATTCCAAAATAATATTTCATTTTCTATTCTATGCTTCAAATACATATAATGTGTATTAATTTTTTTTTTATAAAAATATTTAATAATAAATGCAATACACATGACATGTATTTAAAGGTATGAAATATGAGATGAAATACTACTTGGAACAGAAGATCTCGTCTGTTTTTAGAATAGGGAATCCAATCAGGCAAACAACAGTGGCGGATATTATAAAATATTTAGAGAATCAATAATGACCGTAGTTAATTTTAAAAAGGCTACGAATTGTTACTGTAGCCGAGTTTGAAGAAATACTCCCGCAGATACTTTTTACTTAAGAAATTAAGCATAGTCAAAATTACAAAGCAATGGATTAATAGTTAAATAACCTTGTTATTTTTAAAAGCTATATTTTCTATAGAAAATTTATAGCTATAATTAATTATAGTGCTATCTATAAAATTAATTTCGGATAAATTTTTCGTATCGAATGCTTACAATTTGTTTGGTTGAAGACTTTTGAACTGAAAAGCAATGTTATGGAAAAGTGAAATAAAATCAGAGAAATATAAAACCCCAAATTTGTGTGGTTAATCAACCCAAAGAAAACATCGAGGAGAAAAATAATTAAAAGGAGAGATGATTAAATAAGTTTTCGCTTCATTTTTCTTTTTCATTTTTTTTAACCATTTTGTGAGAAAAATGACTTTTTTCAATATTTTCCTTCCCTAAATAATTTTCTTACTAAAGGGTGTTTGGCTAAACTTATTTAAAATATTTTATAAGTTTCTACATCTCATAAGCTATTTTTAGAGCTTCTAAGATGTTATATCTTATTTTAAAAATAAGTTCTGAAAACGTTTGGATAAAATAAGACTTTTCAACTTCTAAGATGCTAATAATGACAATAATTTAATAAAAATAGTTAAAATTGAAGATGCATATAAAAATCCTAAAAAAATAAGTTAGATTTTCTTACTTTTCTAAAAAGAGCTTATAAGCTCATAACATTTTATTTTGAAACTTAATAAGATTTTTTTAAAAAATTTTACCAGACATTTAATGACATCTTATAAGCTCTTAAATATCGTATAACAAGTTTTGAAGAGCTTATAAGCTCACCCAAACACCCTCTAAGTAAACAAACAATTTTTTTAGCCTCTCTCAATCTGTCTCAACCTCAAACCAAACATAAAGTTTGTTTTTTTTGGTAATGGGAACGTTTATATTGAGCTTTCGTTGATTTTAACGTAGAAGAAAAGGGAAAATTTAGTATAGAGACAAATATTGAATCATTACATCAGATTCCTGTCGTGGACAAAGACAAAAAACGATCAATTTCGGCGAACCTTCCTCATGCCAAACTCATTTGGGGTACAACATTAATTCTAGTACCATGCAATGATATTCCTGCGGCATGCGTTATCCACCAAAATAATCAATCATTAATATCCTCTATATCTATTATACCCCTTACAAATAATATATATATATATATATATAGATTTATATATATGTGTGTGTGTGTGTGCAACATAAGTTTTTATTAGTATTTATAGAGCATAGACGTGACACTTTTTTAGACACAATATTAAATTATTAATATATACTACCTACTTAGGTCCTAAGTAGAAGATTTTATTCCTTTCAATTTTCAATAGATATGGACTCTCTATCTCCAACCGAACGCCAAAACTACTGTGGCGGCGGCAGCGGTGGTGGTGGAGGAGAGGAGAAGCGGCGGCAATTAGCAAAAGTGTTGGTGAAAGTAAACATTCAAAACAGTTTGGGGCCGGTGCAGGTGGTGATGCCGCCGGAAACCACCGTTGGGGAGTTAATGAAGGAGGCGATAGGTATTTATGTAAAGGAGAAGCGGCGGCCGTTGTTGAGCAGTGGTGATCCCCAGTGCTATGAGCTTCATTATTCCCAGTTTAGCCTCGAAAGTGAGTTCTCAAATCCAGTTAACTTTATCTGTGTAAATTAGTCATATTAAATTTTAAATTATTATTTATTTAGAAAAATTTGGTTATATATATAGAGAGAGAATATTTAGGCCCTTATCTCTATAGTCTGTCTGTTCAAAAATAGTAATTGCTTCATCAACTATACAGAAACAATGAGAATCCTCTATTTCAATGTCTTATATTCCATTCTATAAATGAATGTTAAATGTTTTTCAACATTAGTTCCTTAAAAATAGATGTGACAGATTTATGATGAATCGTTAAAGGATTTAAAAAATGAGCAAAATATGTATGATTAATGACATTTGTGACGAACTTGTAATTAATTTTATATAGTAGTTTTTTACTTTGTAATGGAAAATTTCATTATAAAAGTTAGTTATGTGACATACTTCAATTCCGTCACCAACTAATTAGTGACAAAGCATAATTCTTAAATTTGCATTGAAATTTTTTCGTTGGGAGACAACGTATTTTCTTGTAGTGACATTATACACGTATTTGATACCTATGTAATGACATTAAAAACTGAAATATATATTGGAATAGAGGATTCATGGGCGAAAATTCATGCTCTTTAGTGTTTTAAATAGTTTAGTACTATATTGATAGTTTTCCTGATGTTACCAATTTCCAATCTCCATATTTGTTTTGTATAATTTAATTAATCTTACTCGATTATTATTAAGAAATTGAAAATAGTTAACTTGACGAAGAAGAACGTTAGTAAGATTGTGTATCAAAGTTTATGTTGTTAGTTGTTACTAAAAAGAAAAGTATTATTAGCTTAATTACAAATACGTTGTATGGGATTTAAAAAAATTATAATGACATCCCAATCATTGATTCAACTAATGAAAAATTTAATGAAATCTGTGTAACATTACAATTAGATTTCCCAAAAATTGAATATACTGACTAAAATATTAAAGGAAACTTCTTGTTAATTTAACATGCTTGAGGTTTCAATGGGTCAAATTGTAATATATTTATTATTAGGTTAAACCTCGGAGGATGTTGAGATAATTATCCCTTTTTTAAAATCATAATATCCCTCGATCTTTACCTTCTAATAACGTTGCACGTTAAGATTTGGCTATCCTATATAAAGGGTATTTTGGCATTAATGTTTCTACTTTAAAAGAAGTAATTTTCATTTAGAGAAATTAGGATGTCTATGGTAAAAAATAAATAGTAAAGTTGGGAGTATTTAGAACTAAAAGTCAAAAAATGTTAAAAAAACTAAGGGAATATGCCAAAAAAATAATTTCTATAATTTTATCAAAGTCGTTTGACGAAAAAGTAGCAACATGATATGTTTTTAGATTCTAGTAAATTTTAGTTTATAATTACTTTCCAAAAAGCAGAGGTTACTTTACTAGACACTCGCAAAATCACTTTTCAATAGCTACAACTTAGAAACTATTACTAAAAGCAATGCCAAACACCCTTGTAATATTAGCTAAAGTTGTCATTCGAAGTATTTCATCTGTACATGAGCACCTTAATTTATATATCCTTTCCTCAATTTTACGTGAAATATTCCAATTATGTATATATAAATTAAATAGATTCATGCAAATAAAGGGATAAAATCTAATTTCTCTAGTTTTGTCCAGTAGTAATTTTGATTGAGTTATATATATATTGCAGGCTTGCAGCCAGAGGAGAAGTTGATGAACTTGGGCTCAAGGAATTTCTTTTTATGTCCAAAGCCTGGCTATGCAGTCAACTCATCTTACTCTACTACTGAAGCAAGATCAGTGGCCAACCCTCCAGATACTATCACAAAATTCATCCATTTTTTATTACTATAATTTCCATTTCATAACTCCGCGTATTAATTATATATAAAATAAAATAATTGTTAAATTTGGATACTTGGTGTTTGATAGCTTTGAATTGATATAACAATTTCAATTTGCTAAAATTCCATGAAAATTAAGGTTGTGATAATCATAATCACATGTAGAGAGTAAACTATTCTGTTATTGTTATTATTATTAATTCCAGTTGATTGGTAAATTATGTCAACATGTAATGATATGACTGCAATGAATAGTTTTTTTTATTTTTTTTATTTTTTGCTCTTTTTTCAGAGTAATACGATAGATTTTATTGAGCTAGATCATAGGGCAAAGAGTCCAAAATTACCTCAAGAGTAATGGGATCCAAACTTTGTAAATGAAAAGCCTGACAAGCTAGAAGATTGGCGGGCTTATTTGCCCTGCAACAAGTATCAAAACAAGATAAATTATTCGCATGCGCCAAAAGCTTATGAGCATCAGAAACTACAACGCCAATGGCCGAGAAAAATTGTGATTCGCTTAAGGGCCTGAATAACATTAATGCAGACACCCTCAATGACTGCATCCAGCCAAGAATAACCACAACAAAGTTCACAAGCTAGATTGATAGTGTAAGTTTTCGCTGCCCCTGCATCAAGAAAAACAACAAATAAAGGGACCATCCACTCAACACATTCACCTGCAGTATTCCTAGCCACAACTGTTGCTCCTACAACCTTCATATCAATGAATATTGCGGCGTCAAAATTTAATAATCACCCCCACCTGGGGTGGACTCAAGCAAACTGGCCTGGAGCGACCAGGCGCTCCAGGCTGTTCGCTTTTCTCATTGCCCACCTAAAGGTTAGATAGAAAGGAATGAGCAACTGAAATCACCTCTATTGTGGCCATCATTTTTTACCAAATTTCGACAAGTTATCATGGGACCAAATTGCCTAACAGAACATAACAGACAACTCGAATAATTCACAATCTAATGAAACATACACCCTGCTAATCCAACAAAAGGTCAAACTTGGCGAGTGAAGTGACACGAAAACAATGAGTATAGTCCATCCCTTGTTTGATTGCTACACATGTCACTACCTGGATTATCAAGTATCCTTTTTTGAGTCAACTCCACATCCATTGGTAAGAAATTATGGAAGAATAAAAGGTTTTGCATTTGGGGGAAGGTTACAACTCCAAATAAAACGATCGAAAATCATTCCTTTCAATGATGCAGCCTCGCCCATGGACATCTTTGCAAATAATTTAACAAGTGCATGATTAGTAAGGCTTGTCAAATTGATTAAACAAGTTAAAAAAAAAAAATTTTTTTTTTTTGGTACACTTAAAATGTTTTGATTTGGATTAATTGATTTTTGTTTCTACAAAATATTGGAATTTCCCAACATTGCATAACATGGCAAATACCAATTTATTTTTCACTTGAAGTATTTCCTTAAATTGCAAGTCAAAAGCTCGTACATGATCCCATATGATAACTATCAATTTTTTTTTTGGAAGCATAATTTCAGTCCGTTGCTGCCAAGCCCATATTTTATTGATTTTAGCCCAAATGACGTTCATACATCTTAGACAGTGGTCAAAACTTGGCAGCAACTTGGGTTTTTTTTTTTTTTTTTTTTATAACTTTTGTGGCCCCCCACCAAGTGCACACAATTCAAGAATACTAAGTAGCAACCTCATTATCTTCTTCCTTTCTTTCCTAAGGAAAGTGTCTGTTCGTTTCTTTTTTGCTGCTACCTCTCTCCATTTTTTAATTTCGTTTAGGAAACTTAACCGTTTATTTCCTTTTAAATCTTGAAACCATTAACACTAGTCCGGCATTATGAAAGGAAATTGTTTCCTTCGATCATTCATCAACAAAAACCCAACAAATCATGGATTTTCCTCCCATCATTCTTCTTTTTACTTTTTCCTTTCGTTGTTTCCTTGGCAAATCCAACCAAAACTTTCCTCAATGTGATGATAAAGGATGATTGAAATTAATTCAGAATGTTTCCTTCTTCTCCAAGTGATGGAATAATGAATGTTTCTTAATTTATGCTCAAATTATGTAGCCGCCACTCTTAGATCTCTTTTGTTCATGAATTATACCATCCTTTGGCTCCTTTGAAAATCATAAATCTTGCATATTTTATAGAAAAAATTACAAATTTAGTCCATTAATTATACCCTTTTTCGATTTTGGTTTATTCCTTTTTGGAGTTAGCACTTTTAGTCCTTTTCATTTAAAAATCTCACACATTTAATCCATTTGTTCGCAATTTTGGTCTATTGTACCGTAAATTTTGAAATTAGACCCAAAATTTGCACAATCATCTCAAATCGGGCCTAAAATTTGAAGGTTTTTTGACATGTGGCATATGTGGAGGTTGATGACATGGCAACATATGCCACATGTCAAAAATTCCCAAATTTTGGACCCAATTGGAGGTGACTGTGCAAATTTTGGACCCAATGGATCAAAATTGCAAACAAATAGATTAAATGTGCGAGATTTTAAATGAAAAGAACTAAAAGTGCTAATTCCGAAAAAAAAATGGACCAAAATCGAAAAAGGGTATAATTAATGGACTAAACTTGCAATTTTTCCATATTTTATATTGATTCCAATGCTAAAAGAGGGTAGGAGGAGGTGCAAAGCCAAGAGCCAATCGAGCTCTAATAGATTTAGAGATAATAGTATTATCAGTTCTGCAAATCAAAGGGCAAGGGGTGAATCGGAATGACTGCGCAATGACTTCTTGAGAAAATTGAATTTTCTCTTTGTTTTGTTCTCCAATAGACGTAACTTTAAGTTATCTTACATAAGATTTCTTTAATCTTAAATTTTTTCTATAAGTGTCGGTCCTAATACCCAAAATTTTTCTATAAGCTGTCAACCATCTTTGCCCCCAAGCCGGCCATTGGTATTTATCCCTTAATTGTTTATTTAGAAAAATCCATGCACATCTTTAGAAGAGGCGAATAGGGAGTTTGCAATCTCTTATCGATGCTTCGTCCCGCACCAACGTGCTTTTTTTAAAGTCATCTCTCATGACATCAACAAAGCGCAAAATGTATTCACTCTTTCAAACTGACGTTTCTTCGTGAGTGGAGGGTGGTGGTGGGCTCCATTATAAAAGTTTGACAAAGTTGTTTTTCATGCCAGCTATTGGGGACGGATCGAAGATGTTCGTGGCTACCACATGAAAATCCTCAAACAAGCAAAAAGCTAGCTACTATCTATGCTTCATACTTTACCTGTGCCAGTGGCAAAAGCATATTCTGGAATTTCCTCTAGTTTTTGTGCCCTTCAACCAATACTATTCACACAGTTGCAGGAAACTTTCCTTTCTCTTTATGGGATGTTCATGGTCTATGTGAGCCATCTATCCATGCAGAGTTTTGTGATGAAGTTGTGCCAATTGCAAAGGAGTTGCTTGGCACGATTCACGTAAATTATCTTTGCCATGAAGTTGTTAGTACCTTCTTGTGGCTTCTCACAACCTTTCCTATGACTTGGTCAATGTATCGATATTTGATTGGAGTGTCTTTTGGTTTAGTAGATCCCCCAGATATTAAGAACCTCCTCAATGACTTCTTGAAAAAGGGTCACCAAGCCGAGGTTACTTTGTAATCCTAGCTGTCTTCTTATCATGCTTGTTGCATCACTTTATCTTATTGCATCAATATTCAGGTTACTTTATTCAAAGTAGCGAATAGGATGGCATGTGGCTATACTTTTATCTCAGTGGTATCAGTCCTGACAAGCATTTCAAGTAACCATCAAAGGAGAGACAGTCTCAAAATTTGAAGTTGAACCATATTTATCATAGAAAGAAGTTGAAGCCTTAAGAAAATAGAAGTGAAACTTCAAAATTCTCGTTGAGATTTGGCTACTTTTGACTTTTTTGCTTGACAACTTGGTATTTGGCACAACCATTTTGCCATCTATTTCACTTTCCTTTCGTCTTGAGATGTCATCAAGTTATGTGCAATAAAAGTCAATTTTTTTGTCACTGTGTTTCTATTCTCTTACTTCTTTTCTTTACAATTGGTTATCGAAGGATTATGCTTTCTACAATTCAGTTGCTACAATTCATGGAACTTTTCAAGTTTACTACTGAAGTAAAAAATTTAACAACATATGGCGTTTTTATTTTCTTAAAGAAATAAATGAAAAAATGCTAAGAAAAGCACAAAAAATTTTTAAAGTCTTGGATGGACTTGGAATACATCCCCAGTTGCCCACGTACCCTAATAAAGGGATCAATTCACTACGTAGATCAAACAAGCTTTTACATTTTTTTTTCTAAATGTGTACACACAATTTAAACTTATGCAAGCAATGGGTAACATGCAGTTTAAGTTCGTACATCCAAGAGCAATTATCTTTATGGATGTAGCACTTCAAGAGTTTATTGTTTATGAGGCTAGTTTTTGGTCCATTTTGGTTGACCAAGTTATGGGCATCGTTTGTGCAAGTTTCTTGTATAAGATAAAGGCCACCAGACTTTGATATTAATTAGCTACCTATTTATCGAGTGAGTGTGATCAGCATCTTCACAATCGAAACCAAATCTCTAGCTTGAAATGACCTAGGACAAGCTTTCTTATCAAATGCTGTGGTTAGGCAACCTTGTAGCATTGTGGCTCTTGAGCTTCAAGTCTTTCATTAGCCACTAGCTAGTTCTTAAAATTGACGAGAATATTATTGGATCTTGCCATTGGAGGCCTTAGACTCATTCTTTTTATCAATCACAACATGCTTACATTTCAACTCTTCATCTTCTTTTGTAGTGTTCTCACTCAATTAGTTGTGAGGGCTTGGATCCCAACAACAAATCCTTGTTTGTAAAGATAGGGCCATTGAAACAAGAAGCATATTATTTTCTTTAAGTATGGCATGACGTTGTATACGTAGTTCCATTTTTCGGTTCAAAAAAGTTCATCAAAGAGAATTCTTTAAGTATTATCAATTTGCATTGATTTTCTTTCTTAGGTTTCTTTGAGATGGCAATTTTTTTTTCACTTTGACTTGATTTCACTTGGGAAGAATGCAACTTTTTTGCCAATGAAGGGCTGACTATGTTAACTTATCGTATTTGTCTTCATCGATGCTTTAAGACACCCTATTCTCCATCATTTTCGACTGTAGCTTTAACTTTGACCTCTTTAGTGACATGTAGGGTTTAAATTGTAGAAGTTTCTAGATTTCCCTTGCAACAATGTTGATGCCTAACTAATTTTGATAAAGAAATTGTTTCTCCTTCATCTAGTGCCACACATACAATAATAGATATAGTGGCAGTGCTAGCAATGTTGAAATCTTCCATATTGTCAGTGTTAAGAACCATTTTTCCAGCTTTAGCCAAAGTTAGAACTTCATATTTGAACACAAAATAGTTCTATATTGAGTGGCTTATAACTTGATAATACTTATAGTATCTCAAATTATTTATCTTCCCCACTTTTTCGATGTATTTTGGCTCAAGTAGCTCAATTGATTTCTTAGTGATCAATAAATCAAACATATGAGAAACATTTAATTCAAGATACGGATATTGGTTTTTCCTACATTTGCTTCAATATGGGCCGATGACCATTATTTTGGCTTCATTAATCTCTCATTCTTTGAGTTCTTTGTTTATTTCACATAGAGATTTTGACGACCACGGACTCCTCAGTAAAGGGTCTAGTAGAATTTTTATTTTTTCGTGGAATATTCCTTCTCTTTCATTTGTTCTTCCATAGGGATGATAACACCATGAATATCAATTCTTAGCTCCATATCATGGGCATGAGTTGCGAATTCTTCAAAAATTTGTGGCTTGATTCCTTAAAGGATGTATCGAAGCCTCCAATACATGCCTTATTTACACATTTCCACGGTCGAGACCTTTGAAAGTATGTCCTTAAAATTTAGTCTCATTGCAGGCCACGATTAATGTATTTAAACTCACTGCACACCAACAATTGATGTATTTAGACTAATTGCATACTAGCTGTTGATGTATTCAATTACTGATGCCTTTTTTCCATCGTCCTGTATTAATGAGCTCAATCATGCTTGCAGCATGATGACTATTATAGAAGAGACTTAGGAATTTGCATCCATTTCATGCCAATTGTTAATGGATTAGGGCTTCAAGTCAAAGATGACCCTTAGCAGAGTGCACGGATTGTTTGATCAAGAGTTCATGTTCAATGCTAGAACTGTTATAAGTTTTCACGAAATGGGTGACATGTTGGGTTAGGTTTTCTTTTCCATAAATTAGTGGAGTTTTGGCAATTGGTTCCTTTTTAGCATTTTTAGGGCGTCGATCCATCTACAGTATAGCTTGGAGTACATTATGGAACTTTGAGTTGGTCCATCAAACTTAGCCTTTATTGTTTTATGTATTGTAGTTGTTGCCTAATGAGAGTTGTGACAAAAGTTGTGGAATGATTGGATCTCATTATAGGCTTATGTTCTTTTGGCATTTCTTCAGACTATCTTTCTTCGTTGGCATGATTAACTAATGATATGTGATTGTGATTGAGCTTTGGCAAGAAAATGTATTCCTATGGTACTACATCATGATGCTTCTCTTTAAAAGCACCACTAGAGATAGATATGTTGTTGTTACTAGATTCCCAATGACCTGAGCACTCGAATTTGCTCATCAACTAGGCAATCTATAAATGTTTGTCTTCAACTGCTATCTTAAGATAAGAAATGATTTCGGCCATCAAAATGATTTGATCATTTAGGATAGCATCTTCAGTTGCCGCATTAGGAAATTTAGCGAAAAAAAGATGAATCGGAGTTGATCTCTTTTGTAAAACCCCAGATTTCCCCTAATAAAAAATTTGAACATCCGTTTTTGAATAATATGTCGATTTTACTGTCTCGAAAATCATTCCAAATTCATTTCTCGTATCCGAAAAATATCTTCGCGTTCAAATCTCGTTTTCTTGATGAATTTTGGCCCGACAAGCCTAAATTGAGCCCAAGACATGGCCCAAAACATCACCCCATTTCAGCCCACTTCTTTGACCTATTAATTAAACAATTCAAAAAAAAAAAAAAGAAAAAAAGAGAAGAAATCTGTAGATTTGGATTTGTAGCATGGGGGAGCCGGATTTTCCCCTAAAAAAGTGGGATTTGGTATGATTTTTCTTGCCAAACTTTGACCAATAAATTATCATTTCTTCCTTTACAAATAAGCCATGAAATAACAAGCAAACTCCTTGCCCATTTCTCTCATTTTTCTCCCTCTCTCGGCAATCTCCATTTTCTACACACACACTCTCTTGCAAAATTTTCTTGAATACTAAAACAAGATCAAAGGGAATTAGGTGGTGTTTCTCTCCCAAGACTTGGTAAGATTAGTGTTTATATGTTTAAGTATTTGGAGATTTGTTTGAAAGGAGATTTATGAGTGGTTATTTTCCATTTTAGGCTTTTGACTCAAGTTGGAAGCTTAACACTTTGCTAAGTTTAGTTCAAGATCAAGTAAGACTTATGGATCTTCCTATCTTGCTTCTAAAATTATGTTGATCATTTTGTTGTCATTTATATATGAATGAGCCTATATGATCTATGTTCTTGCTTGATCCTATTTGATATTTGTTTTGCCATTTCTTGTTTCTAATGGCTCATCATCTCTTGATTCTTATTGTGACCATCCACGTGAAATATATTATGAACCTTCTATGGACTTTGGACTCAATAGAAGACTTGAATACTTAGAGATGTGAGAAAATGGATTAAAATGCGATTTTTTATAACTTGATCACGATTTTTATAAGAATCCTAAACCAAAGTTTAAACCTATAATTTATAAATATTATTACACTTGAGTGCATCTAAAAAATATGTAGTTGGAACAACAATGAAAGACTTGAAATGTGACACCCCAAAAATTCCCTTAAAAATAAAATTCTGAATCATCGATTTTTCGTTTTCAAAAATTACGAACATCATTTTGATTTCAAAATAAGTTTCATGCATTCAAAGAATATTTGTACATTTAAGTTTTATTTTCGTGCTCCATTTTGATCCAAACAAGCCCCGAGAATTCCCAACATAAAATATTTTGAATTGCCGATTTATTGGAAATTTATTTGATTTCAAAATCAAATGTCGTTTTAAAATCAAAACACGTTTCATACACCCGAAAATATTTTGAGCAAACACGTTTCAATTTCAAGTCACGTCTCGACCCAAAAATGAACCCAAATGGCCCATGAAATAAGCCCAATACATGTTAAAACTTAGCCCAACCCATAGCCACCTTTGTTGACTAAATTGGTACCAACTTGAAATATAAAATTGAAACAAAATCAAACCAAATCTGAAAGTAGCCTTTTCCCATGTGATGGATTGATATTTTTCAATCAATCCATCTATTCCTATATTGTCAAGCCACCCTACCTATCCCCTATTTGTTGGATATTGCCTAGAGGGGCTTTGGCTTTTGGATTCTCTCAAATTTTTCACAAAATCTATCTATAAATAGATCTCTTCATGGACTTCAAATTTGCAAAACTCTTAAGCATTCAAACACTTAGAACAAATACATGCATATTTTCCTTGTCTTCGAAAATCGATTTGTGGCTTAAGGGGGATTCAAGGTGGTGTGAGCTCATCCTAAACTCTGAGTATTTGAGGAACTAAGCTTGGATCAACCATATTTCGGATTTAAGCGATAGAGGTAAGACTTATAGCATCTTCTCTTCTCCATGAGCATGTATTTCCAGCTTTCCGATTGATTATTCGAGTATGTTTTGAGTATTTGAAACCATTGACATGTTGAGCATAAGAATTGATATTGTTGTCTTGCTATTTTTGCCAAAAAAATCTATGCTCAACTCTTGAATATGTTCATCCCTTGCTTAATGATTTGTTCTAAACTCTTATACCGATGCTTGGGATTGAACTTGAATGTTGGACCATGGACTAAGAGGAGAAATGAACGGAAAATTTGATTAGAAACAAAAGATATGGACAAAATCGTATGTTTTGACGTTGAAACGATCTCTCGAAAAATTTTAATACCAAAACCCGAAACGATATTTTATAAATATTTTTATGTATTTAAGAATCTCAAAAATGTATTTTTGGATAAAAAAATTCAAAGAAAATCAAGAGACGAAAAATCGGATTTTAAATCCGAAAGTCGGCGCTCAAGCGCGCATATGGGCGCCCAAGTGCAAATTTTACTGTTCACGCGCCCAAGCGCCCACATGGGCGCCCAAGCGCCCACCTTCGGCCCAAAATTTGTATTTTGTGCACTCGGGCGCCCATTTCCGCGCCCAAGCGCCCAGTTTCGGTCCAAAACTTGATGTTTTGAGTTTTAAACCCCATTTCTTGATATTCTAAGTCCATATCCAACCTTTATAATGATATACAAAGTTTCAAAACGTAATTCCACTAGTCCATGGTTGAATTTCC
>JACFYI010003270.1:103353-133486 GCA_014898755.1 Handroanthus guayacan | reverse complement strand
GGTGTTATAAGGGTGACAGATCCACCAAAAATTCGTTTCGGCCTATATTGATTTGCTTCATGAATAAATAAATTTTGTAGCCCCTTGATCATATATGGTTATTGGTTATATAAAAATCTTGTGTTTTGGATTATAGTTGGCTCTGATATGTTCATGAAGTAATGATGAATTCTTTCATATGCCTATGAATTCCTTCAATTGGCCTATTCATTTGTTTTCGGTATACTCATGATTTCATTAATTACCATGTAGGGAATTGATTTCAGGTCTAAGAATCTGGCGTTTGGAAGCTTAGCTTATGATCTAGTTTTGTTTACTTATTTGCATATTGTAATTTGGAATATTTTGATGCTTGCTTTAGCTTAGCTTCATTTTGAATATGGATATGTAATGTAAGGAATGATATGAATTGCAAACAATGGAATATGTATTTGAGATTTTGTTTGGATTTAGTTTATTTCCCTACATGAGGGTAGCGTTTCGAACTTAGAGGCGAATGCTCTAAGATCCCGGAGCATTAAAAGAAGAGTGCAGGGCTCAAGTGCACAAGTATCTTAATGCTGTGCACTGTGTGTTTGACACGGAGAATGAGGCCTTGTTGCTTACAGCCAATTTCTAGAAGAAAGATTATGGTATGAAAAAGTAAACAATCATTCCTTGTACATTTTTTATAGAAATGTTATAACGTAGCAAATGGTTTAATCCCTTGTCCAAAAGCAGAATGACGGTCTTATTTGTCCCTTGTGTCAAGATTCACTAAACCTTTGCATTTCAAATTGCAAAGGCACTATTGGTCAACATTTTTATGGATGTCAGAATTCAATAAGTGCAGTCATTCCATGCTATAATTATTTAATTTTGCTATGTGTTCTCATATAGTAAATTTTCTTCCATTATACATGCCTTTAGGGCTGTAACTATCTTTTGTGGGTGAGGGATGCACAGATGAGCCAAAAGAGATTATTTCAGGTGAACTCTCTGCAAGCATCTCCTTGTTTAAAAAATGTCATTATATTTTTGCTTTTTGTCAAATCCTTCATTTTTTTTCTTTTTAATTTCTCAGGGAAATCATGCTTTCTTCCACACGTTATGTCCTTCTCTCGTTGCTAGGCCGAGGACAAAGCTAGCAGCTCAAGTTCTTCATCAACAGATACTTCAAACATGGTTTCTCGGTGTAAAGCTCTTGAGTTTGAGCTTCAAACTACGAAAAGGCAAAGGGACTGTGCAATCTCCTTGTGCAAGGCATACAAGGAATTAATGCATAAGTTTTTAAATTTGAATTTGCAGGATAGATAAGTTGTAAAATTCATATAAATATTCAAGTGTAATTATATGTCAGGTCGGGTAACAGAATTTCGGGTACCCAAACCCTAGTCCCTCTAAAGCCTGGGCGCGCTTTATTATTGAAAGGGTAATCTAATGTGATGTTGTGACCTATCTTTAACAGCATTTAATATATATAATATCTATATATATACACACACACTTATAGAAATAATGTTTTCAAAAGCAGACAGGACTTATTATATAAATTAAGTAGCCTTATTGGCCGTTGGTTCAACCGGTTCAATCGGTTTGGCCACTGGCTCAGCTAGAGCAATGTCAAAATAATGTAATAATTATATTCAATTGAATATCCTCATAGGTTTGGTGGCCAGGTGGGTTTGATATTGATTTCTTTCATTAGTCGAGGTAGGATGATTCAACTGCAAAACAGCTAACTACTAATGTGTTTAGTATTAGATGAAAAATGAAAAAAAAAAAGGCTAATCAACAAACACAAGTAAAACAGCCAACTGTGACAGCTATATTTTTTGTAAATTATGATTTTTATTTTGAATTTATAAAAACTTATTATACCACTACTCTTTAACTTCTATTATTTAACTTGTGTATGCTTCTACTATAAAAAGCTAACTGCTAATGAATTTAGTATTATTAGAAAAACAGCTAAGCAACAAATACAACTAAAACAGTTGGCTTGTGTAATTATATTTTTGTTAATTAGCATTTTTATTTTGAATCTTTAAAAACTTAATAGCACTACTCAATCTTTTATTTGTGTTGCGGGTATAGGTGGTTTTCAAGCTTAAAAATCACTGTAGGGCAGGTGCGTATAGTGCAGTGGCGTATCTAGGATTTTAATTAAGTGGTGTGAAAATATTAGTAAAAATTAATTTAAAAATATATTAATATTTAATAACAATAAAATTTAAGTATATTAACCTAATTTTCAATGAGATTTTATATTTTGAAACTTCATCATAATAGTATCATATGAAATACTCATAAATATATCTATTCCTTCATAAGTTCTCGAACAATTATGTAGGAAATCATAATTTAATTGGTTCTTCAAATAGTTTAAACCTTTCAAACTTGGGAATTGCTCTGTTAGAGATTTTCTCATGAGTTATTGATTTTGGATGTTACTAATATGATGCATTGATTTAAGGATTAGATGCATTAATTGTCTCTCTAGAAAAAACTAAAAAGTATTTTTTACCAAAATTGATTTTTAGCCCTTCCTTCATAATTCATATTTTTTAATCAATATGCCACTCCTCTTTGGATGGAGTGGCTTCGCATGCCCATTTCCATGTGGGAGGTGCTACTTCAAGTTCCACTAGTCGCATGTGGACATTTGTTCATTGAATTGTGGTATTGGTATACCGAATGACAGTTTCAAAATTTGATCTTTTTTAATCAATATGTCACTCCTCTTTGGATGACGTGGCTTTGCATGCCCATTTCCATGTGGGAGGTACCAGTTTCCACCAGTCGCATGTAGATATTTGTCAATTGAATTGTAGCATTGGTCTACCGAATGATAGTTTCAAGATTTAAATTATGTTTAGTTCATATACGCGTACATGTGAGTGGAAGACTTTTAAAATAAAAAATGTTAGTATATTTTTAGTTAAACTTAAAGTACCAGTACTGTGTTTAGACTTCAATTTTGCACAAAACTTTCATAAAGTACATGCTGTGATTACATATTTTATATTATATTACATGAAGCACATAACTCGATTTCTATTACATTTAAAGCAGCAATACTTTGTGAAGTACTTAATTGCATCTCATAACTATTGCAATATAAATGCAAAATTGCACAATTTCCTAGAATGCTCTTATATGTTATGTAATTGTTTATGTCTTGGATGTCTGTTAGAATTTATATTTTTTATTATGTATCAATTGGCACCTTGATCCACGAGCTAGTGTAACATGTATACATGCAGATTCATGAGTAATGTTCTTCGGACAGTAGATGAAATCTGGTAATGTGACAACCCAAAAATTTTCTTAATTTAATTTTAAAGTGAGAAAATTTTTCTAATTGAATTCTTGGCCAAATATTTACCTAATTTGATTTTTGAATTCTCAATTTTCAATCGATAGACGTTTTAAAATGTTTTTAAGAAAATCCCTAATTGGTAACCGATTTCTCACCGATTTGATATTTTTCTCCCAAACAAAAATGTTTTATTACTTCCAAAAGATTTATTTTACACCCAAAAATTATTGTATACAGTATTTTGGTTCAAGAAATGATTTTTAGTCTAATTTTTAGCCTAAAACTTGAGCTAATTTAGCTCAAATTTCTAACCCATTGTATAATCCATTTTATATACTACAAGTTATATACTATATGAGATAACATATATACACATAAGTGTACATATGACAGCCGGCCAATACTCTTTATCTTTAAGGGATATTTTCATTAGTATAATGAAAATAAATCTCATTTAAGCAAAGGAATTAAGCATATACTAATTGGGATGCTCTATAACTACTTGACACCTAGCAAAAAATTTGAAAATGACAAATGAAACTTAGTTTCATTTCCACAAAAAATGAATTTGAATTTGCAAGAAATATAGGAATGACAACTAAGCCCCAAACTTTTTCTATAAGATTGGAATGAAAATGCAAGACAAACACATTTCTTCTCTTCCTTACCCTTCCCTCGGATATATATCTCTGCACTCTACAGCTCCTTCAACTTTCAATACTTTGAAACCCAAGTTCCTCTAATCAAATTGGCCTAAATAATATACTGTTAGAAATCGTGTCGAGTATAGATAACCACAGAATCAATAATTACTTGAAAATATGGAGGGAAACATTTGAAAAAGTTGTTAAAAGAAAGGTGTCGTGGCTGCCAAGAACAAGGCAATAGCAAAGAAGGATGTTTGAGTGATTAGTGACGAAGATCCAACCGTTGGATCATCGAGCGGAAGCCACCATTAGAATGATCATCAAGTTAAGGTAATTATAGAGATAAATATCACCGTTAAACTCTTGGGAATTTTGAGATAAAGTGATTGAAATAATAATTGCCAAATTTTGGTATTTCAATAGGTGGTGTGACTTAGAGACTTAGGAAATTTGGAAATCCTTTTGAATTTGAAGCTAAGGGCCAAAGATGAGGATCATAGCTATTCCCTCCTGTGAATATTTGTTATGGATTGGAACTTGTATTGGTTTATTTCATTTCTTGAATCGATTGAATTGTGTTGTTGAAACATCATTGAAATTCTTTGTTTTGGGACATTTATTTCTATTGAACTCTTGGCTCGATCCTATGCTATTGTTCTCTTGATCATGTTGGAGACTTGATGGAGTAAAAATCATGGATAAAACAAAATTCAAACAATTTTATAGTTTAAAAACACCAAAGTTGGTATTTTTGCCAAAATTTCTTCAAAACTTGAAAATTAAAAATCTCAATGATGACTAGAACAAACTAATGCTAATTTTTACATTTTTGGAGGTCTGATATGTTAAGGAGTCTATACCAAAAAAAAAAAAGAAATCCATGGTTACTATTCACCAAGCGTGACCGCGCCCGTTTTCGCGCGCGAACGTGCCCGGGACAGCGGCCTTGAACACTTTTACGTGCGTCAGTGCCCACTTTGGTCCGTGGTGGCGCCCAATCCAGAATGCTTTTGAAAATAATTTTGATCCATTTTGCCTTGTTTCCTCCACACTCCATTGAGTTTTCCTAATTCCGAATATATGATCTATATGTCCCGAATTTGATCCAAATCAATTGATAATGCCCAAATCTTATTTGAACTTTGAATATTCCAACTCGAATCACTGTTTGAACCTATCAATTATTTGAATTCCTACATCGGTAGGATTATATGCTTGAATGTGTTCCATCCACTTTGAACAAGTCCGAAATTCATTTTGAAATTGTTTGTTAAATTCTTGGCTATATGAATTTTGTCCGACATGGCAAAATATTTAAATATGTTATGTTCATTTTGAAATTCGTGCCTATATGGGGCTATACGTTTAAAAATGCCATGTTTGTTTGAACTTATAAGTATGTTTGATAAGTTGGGCCCTGGGAATCTTCAGTGGGATTTGATTGGGTGATATCGGGTTGACAATCGAAACCTTTGGGGATTTCTTTATATTGGGTAGTTCGGAGGGGTCCTGGAGGTAGGATTCCAAAGAGCTATTCCTGAGACTCGTGGTCGACCGTGTGCGGCAGCTGTGTCTCAAGTGTGTATGACTCTCCTTGAGCGATGCTCGGAGTTGTAAGGAAAGGATAAGGATATATGTATGTTATATGTTGAAGTTATAAGGGTGACAGATCCACCAAATAATTGCTTCGGCCTTATATGTTTTGACATGAATGTGATAAAATTTATAAGTTATTCGTTCGTATTGTTCGTTCTGAATGATTTGTTATCCGTTTGTATTGTTCGTTCTAAATGATTCTATTTTGATATCATATTCATGGTTCGTTCTCGCTACGACTCTTGTTCAAACTTTGTACTCTTCGTATTTTTTTATGATTTGGTTGAGTTATCTGTTTACATTGCTTGTGGGATAATCGCACTCGTTGGCATATTCTATTTCTGTGTTGAGCTTATTGCCTCTTTACTCTTTTATTGGATTCCTTGGTCTTCGCTATTCTATAGCTATGCTTCTTACTAAGTCAGTGGACTTATTCAAATATATTACCATGTATAGGTAAATTTGCATCTGAAGCTTCGTGTTAGTATATGGCTTGTCTTTTTGGAATTATGTATATAAACATGTATCTTGACTTAATGAACGCTTAGATTTATGTTTTGTTAAAATATATAGATTATCGGCTTGTAATAGTTACAATTTTTGGATGTAATAGTTTGGTTTAGTCAGTCTCCATTTGAATTACAAATATGTTGGCTTGTAATTTGGATTTAGTAATGAAATTTGGAAATTTTCAGCTTGTATTTTGGATCTTAATTTATGAAATTAGCATGATGGATTTTCTGTTTGTGATTTTAGTTAGTTCTGTTTTCGTTGAATAGCGTACCGGACCTAGGGTTGAATGCTCTAGGATCCCAGGGCATTACAGGTAAATTCCCCTTGCTAAATGTAATAAATGAAGGTAATTATGGTGACGAACTACGTAGTACATTGTGCATCATCATGGATTAAACGCTAATTGAAAACTAACGTATGATGATAAGCTAAATAACTTTCCCTATGATCTATTTATGCGTGATCCGTTAATTTCCTGATGATCTATTTATGCGCGATCTATCAACAGAATCTGCTCCCTTTTACAAATAACTTTCACAAAATTCATTCAATGATTTTTTATCTGCATATCAAAGTTTTGGTGACCATTAAACTTGTCCCATTCAAACCACATCTTAGCAATGAATTCCTTCTTGAAGTAGATAGTATGATCCTCCTCTTCGGGCAAGCTAGAAACAATCAATCAATCACGATTATTGTTTGTGTTCCATTTATTTTATGCTTTTTCTCTGGATAAATTTTGCTTTGTTATGTATGCAAATTCATAAGCAATGTTCTCCGGACAATAGACGAAATCAGGCAAATCCCTATTGCCCATTTCATCTAGTAAAGAAATCATAACTTTCTTCGTTCCGTTTGATATATCGTTAACTTTATGAAATACACTTTTCTTGTCACCATGAGGCACAATATGTTGTTTTACACTTGGGCTTTGAAAGTTATTTTGCTGCAGGGAGTGATTGAAGCCATAACCATGATAATGATGATGATGTTAAGAAGGTGATGAAGCAACGCTAAAAAAGCCAAAACAATGATGATGATGGACGTCAACCAAGTACAAGCTATGAAGCAGGCTGAACAAACTAAAAAAGTATATTGTTAATAAAACAATGTCATTTTTGAAAAGTCGTCGCCTGAAAAATAAGAAACTCTAGGAGTTCTTCTTTTTTTTCTTCCTTTTTTTTTCACTCCCCATTTCCTCTTCTTGAATCTACAAGGGTACGAAAATTGTCTTCCTCGATAATTTCCTAACTTGTGTCATGTAACTTCAACAGTCATTTGAGAATCATTTTTAAAGTTTTTAGATTGATTCCTAAGCTCTTCATTACAGTGAAAGTCTTATGAATCCTTGGATCACGTTGACGCCATGAATGATGATGATGATGATGTTAAAATGGTGATGATGAAAGGTTAAAAAAGTCATGATGATGATGATGATTGTTTTGGTGTATGGACTTGGCAGCTACGAAAGGCAAAGTATATAATTCTATTTGTAAAAATAATCCCATCATTTAATTAATTATGTATTTATGCTTTTTTATGATAAATTTTGCTTTGTTATGCATGCAGATTCATAAGTAATGTTTTCCGGACAATAGATGAAATTTGGCAAATCCCCATTGCCTATTTCGTCTAGTAAAGAAATCATAACTTTCTTCGTTCCATTTGATATGTTGTTAACTTTATGAAATACTCTTTTCTTGTCACCATGATTCACAATATGCTGTTTTGCACTGGCTAGAACTGATTGTTCTATTATGATCAGCTTTTAGATAGATCTCAATGACGATTATGATTTCCTGGTAATTTATTTATGTGCAATGTGTTAACGGTATCAACTCCTATTATAAATAACTTTCACATAATTTGTTTAACGATTTTTTATTTGCAAGGCCTTGAGCTTCTTCTGCACTTCAGATTTGAAAGCTATTTTGCTGCAGGGAGTGATTGAAGCCATAACCATAATGATGATGATGATGATGATGATGCTAAGAAGGTGATGAAGAAAGGCTACAGAAGCCATAGCAATGATGATGATGATGATAATGATGATGTTGATGATGATGATGTTAAAAAGTTGATAATGGAAGTCACCTGAGTACAAACTAAGAAGCAGTTGAGCAAACTAAAAAAGTATATTGTTAATAAAACAATATCATTTTTGACAAGTCATCGCTTGAAAAATAAGAAACTCCAGGAGTTTTTTTTTTTCTATTTTCTCTTCTTGAATCAACAAGGGTACAAAAATTGTCTTCGTTGATAAGTTCCTAATTTGTGTCATTGTTAATTTAAAAAAATAATCAGTTTTAAGAGTGGATAAACCTTTGGTGGGTGAGGCCAAAGAGAAAAAGAGCCATCAACAAACACAATATCTTGCATTTTCAACTATATGCTTCAAACTGAATCCCAAAGACCAAGAATGGCAGTCGAGCAACAATTGCCCCCTTTGGCAGTGCTGGTGGCACCATTCATCATCATCATCATCATCTATAGTATATATAAACTAAGAAAACCCTAGGTTGTTATTTTGGCCCGTCATGAAATGAATGGGACTAAATAACCCTATTCCTAAAGATAATTACAAATTAATATAAAATTAATGACAAATATTTTTCTTTAATTCCTTTAATATTTGTTTTGCTATTTGTTTTTTCAGTTACAATTTTAATGACTTCAAGTAAAAATATTCAGTAATTAAATCATTGCTATCAAAAATACATAAATATTTTCATTTTTGTGAAAAATAAATTTAGGCATACGAGTAAAAATATTTGATAATTAAGAAATATTTGTCATTGTTAAAACTTAATATTTTTAATTTATAAAAATAAAATTTAAGCACACACATCAAGCATTCTACAATTGCAAATTATTCTTATTGTTGTTGTTGTTGTTAGCATTATTATTATGGACCGGTCCTTTACTTTTATATTATTCTTATTATTATTATGAGTCAACTCTTTCTTATTATTATTATTATTATTATGGGCCGGCCATTTCCTTTTATTATCATTATTATTGTAGGCCGGCCCTTTACTTCTATTATTATTATTATTATTATTATTATTATGGGATGGCCATTTTGTTATTTTTAATTCCCCCCATTTTCTTCTTTCTTTCTTTTCTTCTTTTTTTTTTTTAATTAATACTTCAAAATTTAAAGTAGCAGTACTTACATTTTTTTCTTCCCATTTCCCACAACACCTCTGTCCCGTTCAGCCGCCATTCTTCCTCCACCGCCACGCTTATTCTCAGTACACCTTCAATCTTTTTTTCAATTTTTTCTCTTTAGCCCCACTTTTTCTTCTTTTTTCTATTTTTGTTTTCGATTTTGGGTTGTTTGTACTATGATTGTTTGTAATTGATTTTGATTTTGGGTTGTTTGCACTAGGATTGTTTCTAATTGCTTTTCAAAATGTTGCTGTAAACTTTTGACAAAAAGGAGAAAGCCATGTTGGGAGGCCGAATCGCGTGCTTCTAGGAGCATCTAGTTTAAAGGATCCAATTTCCTTTAGTTCAAAGAGCGATGTAATTTGTATGATAAAACTCAATATATATAAGAAAATAAGTCAGGCCAACACGTCTTGAACCAAATGTCGAAAAGAAGGAAAGAAGATGGTAAAATTAATAGTAGAACATTGTTGTGACTGAATCTAAGGTAAGAATGAACTTATGCAAAAAGCAGGTAACATCTAGTGACAACATAGTGCTTATGGGAGATAATATGATACTAATGTTTAATAACAGTAGAAATTCTAAATTGAAATAGAACATGTTAACTCTTGGTGTAACAGGAATAGAGGGATTAACATCATTGTTTGCAATGTTCTTAATCAAAGAATAAGTCAAATAGTTAAAAACAACAATTAGCAGGAATCCCATTAATTTTTATGCTGTATTGAGGCAACATATTACTGGTATAATCCTAAAAAATAATAAATTTTTTTCCATGGAGTAGATCCAATGTATTTTTCTAGTTCAAAAAGCAGAGGAAATGGAGCATAACTTCAGACAAAATACAAGTCTGTATTTTATTATGTTGATATATGAATTAGTTTTGGTTTGTTTGGTTTTTCTATAAATTTTCATTCTTCCAGCCATGGCAAAGGACGAAGGAGTTTCTCTCAGCTCTGCGATGGACCACTTGAAACTAATGAAAGAATGGATGTTGGATCATAGAGTCAGAGAGTTAGTTGAAAACTCTAGGTTACATCAATTAGTCTTAGCTCTACCGGATAGAGAGCTAAGATTAGATATGGGTTTTATTTCATATTTTTGTAATAGATATGACGAAGAGGATAGCTCATTTTGTATAGGTGGAGAAAAAATATTTTTAGATTAGAAGATATTTTTTATATTTTCGGGTTGCCTATTGATGGCAAAACCATTACTTGTAATAGTCTCGTAGCGAAGACAAATTGTCATAGGCTTTTAGGTATTTATCCTAGGAACACCATGTTTCTACATTTAATTCAATTAAAAGAATTTGAGAATGTGCCTACTATTTGTTCGGACATTAGTATGTATGTCCAGGCTTACTTTATGTATATAATAGGATGCGTAGTTTTCCCGATGGCAAAAATGAAAGTGAGTTGCGAGTATGTCCAATTTTTAGAGGACATCTCAGAAATTGATGAATATGCATGGGGGGCAGCCATGCTGGCCCATATGCATAGCGGACTGATGACAATGAAAGTGAATGGCATTGCCAAAAATTATCGTGGAAGCTGCTTAGCGCTTCAGGTGCTAATAATGTAACTATTTATTACTTTTAATTGGTTATTAATTCTTCTTTGTTTGATTTTTATATTTTCATTTTTATTTTGTTTTATGTGCATACTTCTTTTTTTGTTGCGGCTTTCAAAATTTTCGGCCCAAAGTCTTTAATATTGTAGATAATGTACTACCCAGCTCTTTTCCTCTTTTGAAGGAATGGGCAGCAATAATGTTAAAAAAAAAGGGATAATATGAATCGAATCCCAACAAATGAAATTGAAGCAAAAGATAATCAGGTTTGCATTTTTTTTCACATGTCTTGAATTTTAACATATTATTGGTTTTTTAATTTTAACATCATGTGGCTCTTGATTATTGAATACTGAATTATCTCTAATGATTGAATTTCCCTTTGTAGGTTCAAGTTTCGAAGAAACCATACACAAACGTTAAGGACGTACTCAAAGAAATGGCCAGCTAATTAAGACTGTGCTTAGGTACAGTGTACTTATAGCGTATAGAAAAAGCATGAGAGTATACAACCCTGAACTGTGTTGAGCAACTGAGTAAACAACTGTTAGCCGCCTTTCCTCCAAGACGAATTCCTAAAGCACCAAAACTGAAGTACAAGAAGAGAGATTCGACGAATTGGTATGAGTATTATCAAGTCTACATTGAAGATTGGGAAAAAAACTCGTACTAATCTTCTAGGTACAACGGGTTCTAGCTCTTCAGCACTAGTTGCTGAGCCAGTTGCTGCATCTGGTTCTCCTTTTCCTTTTCTGTCTCTATCTCCATCGCCGTCTTTGTCTCCTTTTTCTTATCCTTCTCCCAGTGGTGTTGCTGATGATGTGAATTTAGAATTACATCTGCATGATGATAATCCTCCACCACAACCTCTACCACTTCGACGATCACAACGGAGTAGGAGAACTCTGAGGGGATATATGGATTTTGAATACGATAGGAAAAGAAGTCGTAGAATCAGAGGGTAGCAGGACATTGCCTAATAGTTTGTTGCTCAGCATATGGCTTCTTCTGTTGTATTTGTATCCCATCCATTTAAATTTTTTACTTTTTATTTTTATTTTTTTACTTCAAAACTTAAAGTACCCATACGTTACCTTGTTGTTGTGAATTTACAGCTATTTATTTGAGTTTAAATTGAAGAACAAGTCAAAATATGTGGAAATATAGGTGAGCATGTGTTATTGGTAGAAAAGAGAATTATTGAAAATGTAGGAATGAGTTTACTACTGAATATGATGTCTGTTAATCAAATTGTCACTAATTACATGAAAAACACTTAATTTAATATTTTAGTTGATAATAAAAAGCATCATACCATAATTATATACCAAATATGCAACTTTTAATGCTTTTAGTAAATACAACTCAAATAGCTAGCTGCCATAGTTGTATTTTCACGAATTGCATTTCGAGTACCTGAAAACTTATTGTGACACTGCTCTATCCTTTAGTTTTTAATTCGCATATTCTTCTAATATACCATAATATAGCCATCACATACAAATATAACTGTAAAACATCTAACTTAATGTTTAGTAAATACAACTAAAAGAGCCAACTATCAAATTTGTTGTAGTTAATACAACTATAAATAGCTAGCTGTCGTAGTTGTATTTTCACGATTTGCATGTGGGGTACTTGAAAACTTATTATAACACTATTCTTTTATTTTTTACTTTGGGTACTCTTCTAGTATACCATAATATACCATCACATACAAATATAACTACAAAACATCTAACTTTTAATATGTTTAGTAAATACAACTAAAAGAGCTAGCTGTCATTTTTTTTTTTAAGTAAATACAACTAAAATGGCTAGCTGGCATAGTTTTATCTTCATGATTTGTATGTCGGGTACCTAAAAACTTATTGTAACACTACTCTTAATCTTTTATTTTTTAATTTGGGTATTCTTCTAATATACAATAATATACCATTACATACAATTATAACTGTAAAACATCTAACTTTCAATATGTTTAGTAAATACAATTAAAAGAGCTAACTGTCATGCCCAGGCTCTATTTTGGCCCCATGGTACACCGAACAAAAAGTTTCGCAATCTACCCCTGCCCATGCCTTATTTCAAATCTTTATTTCCTTACACAGAACAGCTCTCCAATCTATCCTTGCCCAAGCCTTATTTTCAATCCTTATTCCCTTGGATAGAAGAGCTCCCCAAATCAACCCCTGCCAAGGCGTGGTTCATTAGACAGAAAAGCTTCACTCTCTATTCCTGCCCGTGCCTCACTTCCAATCCGTAGACAAATAGCTTCCCAATCTACCCTTGCCTAAGACTTATTTTCAATCCTTGTTTCCTTGAATAGAAGAGCTCCCAAAATCAACCCCTGCCAAGGCATTATCACAAGATCTCATATGCCCAAAAACACATAGATCCTGCTAATGCCAATCCGCCGCTACCACAGCACCATCCCACAATTTTTCCACCCAATATATATATATACATATCATATCAATGATATTCTTTTACAGATTGTGAAGTTTTTCACCAGAATGAGAGTTACAGTATACATTCAGTTTCAATTATCAGTTTGCTCTTTTGCAGTGGATACTGGATTGAGACATCTAGATTCAATAACAGTAGACATTAGAAAGTTTCATTCTTCACTATTTTCTTCTATGGTGGTTGACCAAAAGGGAGTTGTTTGACGTATTCTTGTACATTATCAACACCGGTCAATCCCTTCAAGTACTGTGCAAAATCTCTATTTGGATCTACAAATATTTGTATTCAAGTTAGTTGAATAATACAAATTACAAACCTAAGAAAAATTCTTCTCACCTAGATATTCATTGCCCTTACTTCGACATGTATAAGATTCGGGAAAGATGGCATTGTATCGCTAAACAATTCAATAACGAAGCAAAAACAAATATATATATTAGGGCATCATCCAGACTAGTACAAGAATGTATGACATAAGGAAACTTGAGTCATACTTACAGGATTAAGGAATGATTTATATGGAGAATCATCAACCAACAATGTGTTAGAGTCATCATGTGACTTATATTCATTCCAAAATTTTCTCAAGGGCTTCAATATCATAGGCTTGTCTGTATTTGGGACTTCTCTCTCTGTCTTACTGCATTCAAACTGATCCTGCAAAACATAGCAGTCCCTGACATAATTGACGTTGCCCAAATTCGTAACTCAAATGAAAGGCTAAACAAAACACTCGTTGTGAGGGGTTTGTCCTGAAAAGGTACCTCGAAAGGTGAGAGGAGACATAGTTTATAAATTATTTCAAACCCTTCGACTCTTTTGATGTGGGATAAACTTTGCATTGTCAAGAATATTATCGAAAAATTCTACTATTTACTGATTCTGCAATTCTAATAACGGCAAAAGAAGTCTCATCTTTATAAAAAGTAGTTTCTCTTTGAAGTCCTTTATCGTTTTTGACATTTCTCTAGTTACAGGTTCACTATTATGCCTGGAAACAATTGAAATGCAGAAAGGATTTAAAAAAAATGAGAGTAGATGTAATGTATGAATGAATTAACTAAAATATAAGTTAAAGCATATATCCTTATCATATCAATGATGTTCTTTTACAGATTGTGAAGTTTTTCACCGAAATGAGAGTTACAGTATACATTCAATTTCAATTATCAGTTTTTTCTTTTGCAGTGGATACTGGATTGAGACATCTAGATTCAATAGCAGCAGACATTAGAAAGTTCCATTCTTCATTATTTTTTCCTATGGGTGGTTTACCAAGAGGGAGTTGTTTGACGTATTCTTGCACATTATCAACATCGGCCAATCCCTTCAAGTACTGTGCAAAATCTCTATTTGGATCTACAAATATTTTTATTCAAGTTAGTTGAATAATACAAATTACAAACCTAAGAAAAATTCTTCTCACTTAGATATTCATTGCCCTTACTTCAACATGTATAAGATTCGGGGAAGATGGCATTGTATCTCTAAACAATTCAATAACGGAGCAAAAATATATATATAAATATGTTAGGGCATCATCCAGACTAGTACAAGAATATACGACATAAGGAAACTTGAGTCATACTTACAGGATTAAGGAATGATTTATGTGGAGAATCATCAACCAACAATGTGTTAGAGTCATCATGTGACTTATATTCACTCCAAAATTTTCTCAAGTGCTTAAATATCATAAGCTTGTCTGTATTTGGGACTTTTCTCTCTGTCTTACTACATTCAAACAGATCCTGCAAAACATAGCAGTCCCTGACATAATTGACGTTGCCCAAATTCGTAACTCAAATGAAAGGCTAAACACAACACTCGTTGTGAGGGGTTTGTCCTGAAAAGGCACCTCGAAGGGTGAGAGGAGACATAGTTTATAAATTATTTCAAATCCTTCGACTCTTTCAATGTGGGATAAACTTTGCATTGTCAATAATATTAGCGATAAATTCTACAATTTACTGATTCTGCAATTTTGATAACTGCAAATGAAGTCTCACCTTTATAAAAAGTAGTTTCTCTTTGAAGTCCTTTATCGTTTTTAACATTTCTGTAGCTGCAGGTTCAGTATTATGCCTGTAAACAATTAAAATGCAGAAAGCATTTAAAAAAAAAATGAGAGTAGATGTAATGTATGAATGAATTAACTAAAATAAAAGTTAAAGCATATATACATATCATATCGATGATATTCTTTTACAGATTGTGAAGTTTTTCACCAGAATAAGAGTCACAGTATACATTTAGTTTCAATTATCAGTTTGCTCTTTTGCAGTGGATACTGGATTGAGACATCTAGATTCAGTAGCAGCAGACATTAGAAAGTTCCATTCTTCACTGTTTTCTTCTATGGGTGGTTGACCAAAAGGGAATTGTTTGATGTATTTTTGTACATTATCAACACCGGCCAATCCCTTCAAGTACTGTGCAAAATCTCTATTTGGATCTACAAATATTTGTATTCAAGTTAGTTGAATAATACAAATTACAAAGCTAAAAAAAATTCTTCTCTCCTAGATATTCATTGCCCTTACTTCTACATGTATAAGATTCGGGAAAGATGGCATTGTATCTCTAAACAATCCAATTACGAAACAAAAAAAAAATAATATGCATATTAGGGCATCGTCCAGACTAGTACAAGAATATACGACATAAGGAAACATGATCATACTTACAGGATTAAGGAATGATTTATATGGAGAATCATCAACCAACAATGTGTTACAGTCATCATGTGACCTATATTCACTCCAAAATTTTCTCAAGTGCTTAAATATCATAGGCCTGTCTGTATTTGGGACTTTTCTCTCTGTCTTACTACATTCAAACTGATCCTGTAAAACATAGCAGTCCCTGACATAATTGACGTTGCCCAAATTCGTAACTCACATGAAAGGCTAAGTACAACACTCGTTGAGAGGAGTTTGTTTTGAAAAGGCACCTCGAAGGGTAAGAGGAGACTTAGTTTATAAATTATTTCAAACCCTTCTACTCTTTTGATGTGGGATAAACTTTGCATTGTCAAGAATATTAGCAATAAATTCTACTATTTGCTGATTCTGCAATTCTTATAACTGCAAATGAAGTCTCACCTTTATAAAAAGTACTATCTCTTTGAATTCCTTTATTGTTTTTAACATTCTGTAGTTACAGGTTCAATATTATGCCTGGAAACAATTGGAATGCAGAAAGGGTTTAAAAAAAATGAGAGTAGATGTAATGTATGAATGAATTAACTAAAATACAAGTTAAAGCATATATACATATCATATCGATGATATTCTTTTACAGATTGTGAAGTTTTTCACCAGAATGAGAGTCACAGTATACATTCAGTTTCAATTATCCGTTTGCTCTTTTGCAGTGGATACTGGATTGAGACATCTAGATTCAATAGCAGCAGACATTAGAAAGTTCCATTCTTCACTGTTTTCTTCTATGGGTGGTTGACCAAAAGGGAGTTGTTTGATGTAATTTTGTACATTATCAACACCGGCCAATCCCTTCAAGTACTGTGCAAAATCTCTATTTGGATCTACAAATATTTGTATTCAAGTTAGTTGAATAATACAAATTACAAAGCTAAGAAAAATTCTTCTCACCTAGATATTCATTGCCCTTACTTCTACATGTATAAGATTCGGGAAAGATGGCATTGTATCTCTAAACAATTCAATAACAAAGGAAAAAAAAATACATATTAGGGCATCATCCAGACTAGTACAAGAATATACGACATAAGGAAACATGATCATACTTACAGGATTAAGGAATGATTTATATGGAGAATCGTCAACCAACAATGTGTTAGAGTCATCATGTGACCTCTATTCACTCCAAAATTTTCTCAAGTGCTTAAATATCTTAGGCTTGTCTGTATTTGGGACTTTTCTCTCTATCTTACTGCATTCAAACTGATCCTGCAAAACAGAGCAGTCCCTGACATAATTGACGTTGCCTAAATTCGTAACTCACATGAAAGGCTAAACACAACACTCGTTGTGAGGGGTTTGTCCTGAAAAGGCACCTCGAAGGGTGAGAGGAGACTTAGTTTATAAATTATTTCAAACCCTTCCACTCTTTTGATGTGGGATAAACTTTGCATTGTCAAGAATATTAGCAATAAATTCTACTATTTGCTGATTCCGCAATTCTGATAACTGCAAATGAAGTCTCACCTTTATAAAAAGTAGTATCTCTTTGAAGTCCTTTGTCGTTTTTTACATTTCTGTAGTTACAGGTTCACTATAGTAACAGTTTCTCTTTGAAGTCGTTTATCGTTTTTGATAGTTCTATAGTAACAGGTTCACTATTATGCCTGGGAACAATTGAAATGCAGAAAGAATTTATAAAAAATGAGAGTAGATGTAAGGTATGAATGAATTAACTAAAATACAAGTTAAAGCATATATACATATCATATCGTTGATATTCTTTTACAGATTGTGAAGTTTTTCACCAGAGTGAGAGTTACAGTATACATTCCGTTTCAATTATCAGTTTGCTCTTTTGCAGTGGATATTGAATTGAGACATCTAGATTCAATAGTAGCAGACATTAGAAAGTTCCGTTCCTCACTGTTTTCTTCTATGGGTGGTTGACCAAAAGGGAGTTGTTTGACGTATTCCTGTACATTATCAACACCGGCCAATCCCTTCAAAATCTCTATTTGGATCTACAAATATTTGTATTCAAGTTAGTTGAATAATACAAATTACAAAGCCAAGAAAAATTCTTCTCACCTAGATATTCATTGTCCTTACTTCTACATGTATAAGATTCGGGGAAGATGGCATTGCATCTCTAAGCAATGCAATAACGAAGCAAATATATACATATATATATATATATATTAGGGCATCATCCAGACTAGTACAAGAATATACAACATAAGGAAACTTGAGTCATATTTACAGGATTAAGGAATGATTTATGTGGAGAATCATCGACCAGCAATGTATTAGAGTCATCATGTGACTTATATTCACTCCAAAATTTTCTCAAGTGCTTAAATATCATAAGCTTGTCTGTATTTGGGACTTTTCTCTCTGTCTTACTACATTCAAACTGATCCTACAAAACATAGCAGTCCCGGATATAATTGACGTTGCCCAAATTCGTAATTTCACATGAAAGGCTATGTACAACACTCGTTGTAAGGGGTTTGTCCTGAAAAAAACACCTCGAAGGGTGAGAGGAGACATAGTTTATAAATTATTTCAAACCATTCGGTTCTTTCGATGTGGGATAAACTTTGCATTGTCAAGAATATTATCGAAAAATTCTACTATTTACTGATTCTGCAATTCTGATAACTGCAAATAAAGTCTCACCTTTATAAAAAGTAGTTTCTCTTTGAAGTCCTTTATCATTTTTGACATTTCTGTAGTTACAGGTTCAATATTATGCTTGGAAACAATTAAAATGCAGAAAGGATTTAAAAAAAAAATACGAGTAGATGTAACATATGAATGAATTAACTAAAATACAAGTTAAAGCATATATACATATCATGTCGATGATATTCTATTACAGATTGTGAAGTTTTTCACCAGAATGAGAGTCACAGTATACATTCAGTTTCAATTATAAGTTTGCTCTTTTGCAGTGGATACTGGATTGAGACATCTAGATTCAATAGCAGCGGACATTAAAAAGTTCCGTTCTTCACTGTTTTCTTCTATAGGTGGTTGACCAAAAGGGAGTTGTTTGACGTATTCTTGTACATTATCAACACCGGCCAATCCCTTCAAGTACTGTGCAAAATCTCTATTTGGATCTACAAATATTTGTATTCAAGTTAGTTGAATAATACAAATTACAAAGCTAAGAAAAATTCTTCTCACCTAGATATTCATTGCCCTTACTTCTACATGTATACGATTCGGGGAAGATGGCATTGCATCTCTAAGCAATTCAATAACGAAGCAAAATATACATATATATATATATTAGGGCATCATCCAGACTAGTACAAGAATATACGACATTAGGAAACTTGAGTCATACTTACAGGATTAAGGAATGATTTATATGGAGAATCATCAACTAACAATGTGTTAGAGTCATCATGTGACCTATATTCACTCCAAAATTTTCTCAAGTGCTTAAATATCATAGGCTTGTCTGTATTTGCAACTTTTTTCTCTGCCTTACTGCATTCAAACTGATCCTGCAAAACATAGCAGTCCCTGACATAATTGACGTTGCCCAAATTCGTCACTCACATGAAAGGCTGAATACAACACTCGTTGTGAGGAATTTGTCCTGAAAAGGCACCTCGAAGGGTGAGAGGAGACATAGTTTATAAATTATTTCAAACCCTTCGATTCTTTCGATGTGGGATAAACTTTGCATTGTCAAGAATATTACCAAAAAATTCTACTATTTACTGATTTTGCAATTCTGATAACTGCAAATAAAGTCTCACCTTTATAAAAAGTAGTTTCTCTTTGAAGTCCTTTATCATTTTTGGCATTTCTGTAGTTACAGGTTCAATATTATGCCTGGAAACAATTACAATATAGAAAGGATTTTAAAAAAAAAAATGAGAGTAGATGTAATGCATGAATGAATTACCTAAAATATAAGTTAAAGAATATATACTATCATATCCATAATATTCTTTTACAGATTGTGAAGTTTTTCCCCAGAATAAGGGTTACAGTATACATTCAGTTTCAATTATCAGTTTGCTCTTTTGCAGTGGATACTAGATTGAGGCATCTAGATTCAATAGCAGCATACATTAGAAAGTTCCATTCTTCACTGTTTTCTTCTATGGGTGGTTGACCAAAAGGGAGTTGTTTGATGGATTCTTGTACATTATCAACACCGGCCAATCCCTTCAAGTACTGTGCAAAATCTCTATTTGGATCTACAAATATTTGTATTCAAGTTAGTTGAATAATACAAATTACAAAGCTAAGAAAAATTCTTCTCACCTAGATATTCATTGCCCTTACTTCTACATGTATAAGATTCGGGAAGATGGCATTGTATCTCTAAACAATTCAATAACGAAGCAAAAAAAAATACATATTAGGGCATCATCCAGACTAGGACAAGAATATACGACATAAGGAAACATGATCATACTTACAGGATTAAGGAATGATTTATATGGAGAATCATCAACCAACAATATGTTAAAGTCATCATGTGACTTATATTCACTCCAAAATTTTCTCAAGTGCTTAAATATCGTAGGCTTGTCTGTATTTGGGACTTTTCTCTCTGTCTTACTGCATTCAAACGGATCCTGCAAAACATAGCAGTCCCTGACATGATTGACGTTGCCCAAATTCGTAACTTACTTGAAAGGCTAAATACAACACTCGTTGTGAGGGATTTGTCCTGAAAAGGCAACTCGAAGGGTGAGAGGAGACATAGTTTATAAATTATTTCAAACCCTTCGACTCTTTTGATGTGGGATAAACTTTGTATTGTTAAGAATATTACCGAAAAATTCTACTATTTACTGATTCTGTAATTCTGATAACAGCAAATGAAGTCTCACCTTTATAAAAAGTAGTTTCTCTTTGAAGTCCTTTGTCGTTTTTTACATTTTTGTAGTTACAGGTTCACTATTATGCCTGGAAACAATTGAAATACAGAAAGGATTTAAAAAAAATGAGAGTAGATGTAATGTATGAATGAATTAACTAAAATATAAGTTAAAGCATATATCATATTTGAAGTCCAAATTACCGCATCAAAATATGAGAAGTAGAAATCCAGAAATTCATAGCAATATTTTCTGTAGTGAGTCTGTCTTTGCCTACTAAATGTTGTAGTATACAAAAGCACACCATTCGAATCCAGAATAAGGAGTTTCTTATTTGAACCCTTATCACAAGCAGCTCCAGGTGCCCTAAAGGGGTTTACCAGTTTATTTTCTTCTAGAAAACCAGGGTAATTAGATGCATCTACCAATTTTCCCACTATAATCTCCTAGACAACGAACTTCCTAGCAATGTAAACATGATCTTGTACATTCAAATTTAATTATCTGGATGCAAAACACTAAGCCTACTTGAAGGACAACACACATCTGTGCACTTACCAGTTTGGTAATGTTGGGTCGATATCCTATTGCCCAATATTGCATATTTTTCAATGTAAAAACTCTACAACTTGTCACATCTTTTTGTTTTGAATTGTGCCGTACAATAAAAAATGTCAAGCGGCAATTCTTTTTCAAGAATCCATTCAAGATCTATACCTACACCCAAAGAAGAAGTAAGAAGGAAGGGGGTCTTCTTGCATTCTTTCATATTAACATAAGCTACAATTTTGCCAGTACATACCAAAGATTGCATTATACCATCATAGTATGTTCGTTGATTGTTGAGATGAGCAATCATTCTCTTTCCTTGAGATGAGCAATCATCAGAAACCAATGCTCGGAATAAAATATGGGGAAAAAACCTACAATATCGTACAAACAATATCCAATTGAACAAGTATCTGATTGCTAACAGCTTTGCAGTAAGTGATCCATATATAACTTAAAATAATAGCTGTACTTCTAATGCTATTGATGATAAAGGAATGAGAAAGTGATAAAATGTGTACCTTTTCAGCATTTTTAATCACTTTTAGCGAGCTTTCAAAACCAAAAAATTTCTTTTTATGCAATTCCATAGACGGATAACTTAGCATGAGAGAATGCTTCACAAAAGTGAATGGCAAGCAAGAGTTAGATATAAATTTTATAAGCCACAAGCAAATAAGTAAAAATACAAGAATTTACCAAAAGTAAAGATTGAAGAAAGCAAAATGCTCATACTCTTTCTAGAGTAGATGAATGTAGTGTATCATAACCTTAAAGTAGTGGAACAAATTAACAAATTCAGTAAAATCTATTAAAAGAATGAAAAAGAGCTATTAATGTTCAAAAGAATAGAAAACTTAACTGAGTCATAGAGACATTGACCATTATTGATGACTTGCTCCAAATTTTCTTTCGTTATATGAAAAATTCTAGCCTCATCTACTATCTTCACATAACTATCAATAATGAAATACAAAATATCAAAAATCATATAACGATGATATTTTTCTCATTAACTAAAGTCACTACACTTCAACTTACTCTATTGGAAGGATTTCTCTAAAATAAGAGTCTACGGCTTTTTTCATATTTTCTTCTAGTTCTCTAGCATATTTTACCTCACAATGTTCAATAAAGAACTTAGTATACATTAATATCAGAGAAGAAAACATATAAAAATATGTCTTACTCTTTTCAAAAAGGCCAATTGTGACAATGCAGTCTCTTTCACCTCCAAGGTGCCAACTGTTTCTGAAATTTCTTGTAGCTTTATTTTAACCTAAATATTGTTTATCAACATGCATGGGATCATTGTAATCCATCGTCAGGTTATAGTTACACTTTGGTTATTTGACAAGAAGAGAAAAAGAAAAAATAGGATGAAAAAGAATACAGTAACATACCGATTTGTCCATATTCACATGCGTCGATCCTTTTTGGCCATTAGGAATTTTTTTTGAAAGAAACTCAAGTTCCGAAGTTTAAGGATTTGAAGATATGGCAGCGGTCCCTGGAGTAGCAGGCTGTGACAGACGAGATCAATATAATCCATAGTCAAGTTATAGTTTCACTTAGGTTATGTGACAGGAAGAAAGAAAGAAACGATAGGATGAAACAACTTTAGAAATAAACAGTGGAGCTGTATGACAACTTTGAGAATAGCATTGAAGTGCTTCCTTATTGTGCAGCCTGATCGATTGAAGTCATGTTTCACAATGCCTTTTTTTTTTTAAAAATGGTGGGCTAAGGCGCTAAGGAACATGGCTACTTCTTTACTCACAAAGACTAGTTTTTGTTAGCCTCCTTATATTTTCTGGAAGACAACACAACTTGCCAAATGCATTTCTATTCATTCTCACATTTTCTAAACAAGATGACTCACTCATCTGAGTTAACCTTCTCATATGCTTTACTTGGTCTGGGATTTTGGCTCGAAGACTATATTTAAGCGCGCGAACACGATAGGCTATAGTTTTTCTATTTCTAATCTTATAATAGCCACGATACATAACAGTTAGAGTTTTAATAACTTCCATGATTATATCTTCAACAGCAACACATATATCATTTTTGTCATTCGATGTATCCATTCTGTGCACAATATTACCATATTAGTATATTACATTACTCCAATATCTATGATACACGGGAAACATCTAACCAAGTGAATATACGTTTAAAATACTAGGAATGAAACATATAACCAAGTGAATATAGATTTATAAAATACTAGGAATGAAACATATAACCAAGTGAATATAGATTTATAAAATACTAGGAATGAAACATCTAGCCAAGTGAATATGGTTTTAAAATACTAGGGAATGAAACATCTGAAATCAGAGTATCTTTAGGAAGATACTGATTATGTGTAGTAGAAAATTTGAATTCAAATTTGATTTGAGTGAATTTCATAACAAATAAATGTATTTACATGCATATTATGTACATATGATTAGTGTGATAATCATAGCTGGTCTAATGTGTCTCTTAGTTGCAAGTTGTGTTTTGAAGCAAATAATTATATTTACAGTGATATGATGTTGCATATCTGCATGAGTCTCACCACAACTAATAATTAGGAGTATCTGGAACCCGAACCAGCTATATAGAGAACATACAAGAAGCTATCAAGTTTTGCAATAAGAGTTTCAAGTGAATCAAGTTAAATGTTAAAAAATAAATGATGCTAAGTAACGCGGGACAAATTCGAAAGTATTCTTCTTTACCAACAATAAATTTATGAAATTTCAAAAGAAAAAAGAAATGACAGCAATTTGGAACCATTACCTTACTAAGTATTATTAATTATATTAAGCATAAATTTGCTTCAGAATTACTAGCTTTTTCTCTCTATGGGTGCCTCACACTTTCTTTAGAATCCCGTAGCCTTTTTGTTTCTTTTTACTTTTTTCTTTCTTTTTTTCTTAAGTTTTTCAAACAATTAAGGTAATAAAACATTGTTTCAGCAACATTATTATCACAAAAATGTCAAAATCAAAACGAACAAAGCAATGTCACCCAAGGATTTCAAAAAATAGTTGACGAGAAATTGGAAATAAAAAAGTCTACCTCATTAACTGACGAGTAGTTGAAAAAATTACCTGGTGAAAGTTCAACAATGGCTTGAGATGATCTTAAATGACAAGCAACAACTTGAGGTTTACCCATGAAGCGAGGCCTTTCTCGTGTGGCTTGTGGCTTGTGGCTTGAGGTTCAACAATTAGCGGCAAAAATGACAAACATCAACAATCTTCAACAATGGCTTGAGGCATACCCACAAAGCGAGGCCTTTCTCGTAATACAAGCAGCGGCGGAAATGAGAACAGTTACAGCACGAATGAGTTGAAAAGAAATGTAGAAGAGAAGAGAATTGAGGGTCATTTGGTAATTGTCCATTACACTGGACTTGTGATATCCCAATCACACCAATATTGGTGTGATAAGAGCCTCCTGATTTTAGCCCATAAATACCAGGCTTAATTTCCATTCATGGGCCTAGTACATTTTTTTTATCCATCATAGTAAATATTGGATTAGGCCTTATAATTTTATCTATCCAACCCAATCAAGTGAAGTAAACAAGCCCATAAAGTATAATATAAACTTGATTTGTGTGTATTTAGTAGTTAAAATATGATTCATATATTTAATATAAATAAATATTAGTTCATAATGAGATAAATTAATGAGTTGTGACTTTTTATTGGATTTGGATGGTGATTATGGTGATCCAATATTAAGAGGTATTTTAGGTATAATACATGAAAACACATCGAAATAGCTACTTAAGAATCTCACCTTTTAGATACAGTATAGATGCTTTATTTTATATTTAAATTTTCCTTGAGCTAACATACTTGTTTCGGTTGATTTATCAAAAAAAATATTTGTCAATTAAATAAATATGCCAAACAAACACTATGTCACTATGGACTCATTGTTCAACAAATAAAATAATTAATCTTTTGATTGTCAAAGTTTATCAATATAATTTTATTAAAACAAAAATATTAACAAAATTGAAAATTTTGTAATACTTTTTAATTTTGCATAGTGAGCATGATACAACAAATTATGTGTACATGCAAATAGAGCAACTATTACTCATGCAAATCCTATACCAGTTTCTCAAACTTTAAATTGCAAGAACAACACATCACATGTCCAATTAAACCAAAAAATGTAAACTAATTTGGTAGAGAGAATTTTTTATGGTGATGACAGATTTTCTAATTACACAAAAATAATTCACAAAAGGAAGCAAAAGGAGGTCAATACGGAAGTTGAACACTAATAATGATTCAAGCAAAGCTTTATTAAAAAATACTAAAAAAAAATATAAATCGAAAAAAGAGTCAACTCTATACAATTATCATCCATTAGTTGTGAAATACAAACTTCCATCATTCATTGATAGTGACAAACCCAACCATTCATCAAGTGTAACAAAATTGAAAATTTTAACACTTATCATTATTAATTTTGCATAGCCAGCATGATCCAACAAATTCTGTGCAAACAGGGCAACCATCACTCATGCAAATCCTATATCAGTTTATCAAACTTTAAATTACAAAAACAACATATCACGCGTGTCCAATTAAATAAATCCTAAAAATGTCAACTTATTTAATGGAGATAATTTTTTATGGTGATGACATATTTTCTGATTACGTAAAAATGATTTGCAAAAGGAAGCAAAATGACTTTAATACAAAAATTGAACAGTACAGGTAAATTGATGCATAATGATTCGAGCAAAGTCTTATTAAAAAAATACTACAAAAACTATGAATTGAAAAAGGAGTTAGCTATATATAATTATCATCCATTTGTTGTGAAATATAAACTTTCATAATTCATTAATTGTGGCAAACCCAAAAAGTTTGCTAGAGCTAATCTCAACTTAGTATTGCATGCATGCCGTGGTGACTCTGTTTTGGAAATCTGATCATATTCGATACATAAATCTTGAGTATTGCCCCACCATCCAGCGCTCCTACTCCTGGCAGCACTAATACTTTAGGTGGGAACTCCTTCAACCTCAACAATAAGGAATAAGCTCTCTAACTCCTCTTTTGGCTACTTCTTGTGCTCTACTTTGTTTTTTCTCTTCTCTATTTTTTTTATCTTTTTGTCTTACTTTTGTTTTTTTTGCTTGTGTTCTTAACTATGCATCCTTTTATCGCTTCCTTGCTATTCACGTAACTAATTCCCTGTCCCTTTCATTTTCGGCCCCTACCTTTCCTACCTCAGCTTTACTTCGTCTCTTGGTTTTTTGGCTTGGTAGGTTTTGCTCGTTTATCCGCTTTGTTTGTCTGCAATCGTCCCTGCCCTGAGCATTTAACTTGGGTCTGATGGCATGAGACAACAGAATAGCTGGGCAAATTCCTCCACTCAACAGAGGATGAAGAGGAGGAAATCATAATTTCGAATCAAATTATGTTGGCAACGGTGGAAAATAAGGACTTAAAAATAGTGGGATGTGTGGTGTTGGTGAAGCCATATTCTTCTGCCTCTTTGAAAGCGAATTTGAGCATATTGATACAACCAGTGAATAGGATGAGCTGTTTATGATTGATAGGAATAAGTTTGTGCCCCCTTTTCATCACGCCCTAGATCTTAAACATGCTCTCAAAGGGTGTTCGTGGCTGATGGATAGGCACGCAGTTATCCTATGCAAACTCCTGGATGGCCAGGACTCGTCTGCGATTCACTTAAACATGCTTGATATTGTGGTTCGCATTTGACGACTACCCGATCATCATAGAAACAAGGAGGTGGCAATGCTCATCGGCAACCAAATTGGGAAATTTGTGGAATTAATGCCACCAAGGAGGGATATAGAGCAGTACATGATGCAAATAAAGGCTCGAATTGATATTAACAAAAGTCTTCACCATGGAATACACCTTCGCACGTCAGATAGGAGTAGCGTATGGATTGACTTTGAATATGAATGTCTCTCGATATTCTGTTATCTATATAGCATAATCGGGCATTTGGAGAAGAAATGCCCTCAACGATATGAAGCGGACTTTCAAGACCCTGGGAATGAGTTCCAGTATGGCCCTTGGTTAAGTGTAAGTGAAGCCTCACTATCAAGCCAGCCCCCTAAGCCCCGTCTAAGTGCATTAATACCCCTTCAAACCAACCACCCAGCACAAAATATGCCCCCCAAACCTATGTTGTGGCATGTCTATATTTGACTACCAAGATGACAACCAAGCCTATACCACAGATGTCTCCGTAAGCCCTTCCCAAAACCCAAAACAAAACCAAGCATCAGCACAGGTCCCGTACTCTCCCCGTATCCAAGAACATAATGAACCTGTTACTTCCATTCACTTACAAATCGATACCAAATACATACCCCTCCCATATGAGAAATTCGAGCTAGTATACTCATGCCATACCCACTGATCCAAACTTAGCTACTCATAATATACACGAGGAAAATCGATACATACCAACCCTATCCAATAAACCTGCCCAGACCCCAAATCCTATGACCCGACCCAAACCACCACCAGAGACCCGACTGTCAGTACAATGGGATGAAAACATGTCAGTGATTATGTGGAAATCGAGGATGTTCATGGTAGTAAGAGAATTTATCTTGGCGAGTTAGATCTCAATCTAATATCAGCAGCGGGGTTACATTCGCAATGAGTTGCCTATTCTGGAACTATCACGGGATCGAGGCTCCCTTGACAGCTCGTATATTGGAAGATATTCTCCGACGTTATAACCGTGACTTGGTGTTTTTATCTAAGATGTTATAGCCCTGACTTGGTGTTTTTATCTGAGACCAAATGTCGTAGTTGTGTTATTGAGTCACTAAAGAGTAGGTTGAATTTGCACGGAGTTGGTGTGGACGTTATAAGCCTATCTGGAGGACTTGGATTATTATGGAAAAGGAAAGTGGATGTCACTTGAAAAAGTTTCTCAGCACATCACATCGATGTACCGGTTACGCTACCCTAATTCGATGGACAATGGTGCCTAATGGGTTTTTACGTATATTCAAAGCAAAATAAGAGAATTTTGTCCTGGAATTTGTCAAGGAATCTGTATGACCCACAATTCCCTCAATGATCATCGATGGGAACTTTAATGTTATATTATCAGATTCTAAGAAGGAAGGCGGAGTTCCATCTCAACCGAGACAAATAATGACTTTTGGTGAAGTGCTTACCGAGTGTGAATTAATGGATATGGGTTTCTCTGGATTTTATTTACATGGTGTAACAAGAGAGCCAAGCCATACACCATTAGATTTAGACTTGATAGAATTTGTGCTTCAAACGAGTGGAGAGAAGCCTATCCCTTTAGCCCCAGTTGAGCATCTTGAAAATGGAGGCTTGGACCATTTACCAATTTGCTTACGCTTCATCAAATAATAAAGGAATCTATGGGAAGCACACGTCGGCCTTTTAGATTCGAGAGCTTCTGGACACGGCATGAGGAGTGTGAAGAAATACTTAAAAGTGTGTGGGGCAATGACCAAGGCGTTAGTGGAGCATTTTCGATCATTAAAAAAATTAAGAAATGTGGGTTTGCTTTGAATAGATGGAGTAAGCAAAAAATTCAGCTCTTTGCGGCAACATGTCACCAAGCTATGGAATCGGGTTGACGAGCTAAGCAAACAGTCAATAAACGAGACGACCAAGCTAGAATTAGACAGGGCCACATGTGAGCTTGAGGAGGCTTTGAGCTAGCAAGAGTTATATTGGAGGCAATGAAGCCGTATTGATTGGCTTAAGGAAGGGGATCGCAACACATCGTTTTTCCATAAGTAAGCCGTAGTTCGCTGAAAGACAAACCTTATTCGTGGCCTCTTTGATGATGATGGATGATGGTGCAATAGTAGGAGTGACATGGAAAGAGTCATTATGGATTATTTCGGGAAGCTCTTTGCATCGTCTCATCCAATGCCGGAGGATTTGGGCCGAGCCTTTAGCGTAGTGTTGATTAAGGTCATTGATGAGATAAACAAGAAAATCCTACAACCTTATACTAAGGACGAGGCAAGTTATGCTCTTAAACAAATGAACCCCTCTAAATCCCCTGACTCCAATGGTATGTCTGCGCTGTTCTATCAGTGTTATTGGAACATCATTGGTGAGCATGTTGGTGATTTTGTGTTAGATTTCCTTAACAATAGTGCAATGTCGAATTCTATAAATTATGCTCACATTGCGCTAATCCCTAAGATCTGAAATCCATAGAATATGACCAATCCTGTCCTATCAGTTTAAGCAATATTGTCTACAAATTAAGCTCAAAAAGTCATTACAAATCGCCTTAAACCCATGCTGAATAACATTATCTCCCCTTCCCAATCGGCCTTTGTTTCAAATAGGCTCATCACTAATAACGTCCTAGTTGCATACGAGCTTAATCATTTTATTAAAACCACGAGAAAGGGCGCTGGTGGTTATATGGTGGCTAAACTCAATATGAGTAAAGTTTATGATCGAATTGAATGGCCATTTCTCCGTGGTATGCTATCTAGGTTAGGCTTTCATCCTGAATTTATTGATCTCATTATGCAGTGTGACACAACAGTTTCTTACTCATTTTTGCTGAATGGTACCCCTATAGGACACTTGCGACCTAGCCGAGGTCTTCGATAAGGGGACCCAATATCTCCATATTTATTCCTTTTATGTGCAGAAGGACTAATATATTTGATTCAATAGGAAAAACTTATGAATAATATCCAAAGCATAAAGATCTCCAGAAGTACCCCAAGCGCTTCTTGCTTTTTTTTTTTTTTTTTTTTTT
>JACFYI010003270.1:67555-81014 GCA_014898755.1 Handroanthus guayacan | reverse complement strand
AAAGTGTCATGTTTGTGACTGCAGCATTTAAGAATGTTTTTTCTGATCAAAAAGTATGTTGAAGCCTTAGCTAGTAGCCCAATACCTTCTAAAGCACATCTATATAAGAACCTTGAGGAAAAACAAATGAACCAGGAAACAATTATACTAACCAAAACAAATATGATAACTTTGTTAATTTAAATTAAGAACAAGTAGATTTACATCTCACTTTAACATAATCAGCATGCCCAGGACAATCTACATGAGCGTAATGCCTCTTCGCAGTTTCATATTCCACATGTGCCTGCAACATCAACATACACATTAAGGCTAAGAATGAAAGACGCTCCAAGCAGAAGTACAGTCTCAAGCGAGGAAAGCAAACTGAAAAAACCAACCGTGGCAATTGTAATCCCTCTCTTTTTCTCTTCTGGGGCTTTATCAATTTCATCAAACGCAATAGCTTTAGCCTTTCCTTCTTCTGCTAAGACCTTTGATGCGAACACAAAAAATGATATTCGAGGGCAATATAAGTAGCAAACATCAGAATATAATGTAAGTAAACACTGGAGATATAAGATAATGCGGTTTACGAATTAAGAATGACAAAGAATCTCAATAAAAGTCAGGAGAAGGGAAACTGTATATTGTAAGACAAATAATACCCAACTATTTCCAACCCTACCTTAGTGATGGCTGCAGTTAAGGTGGTCTTTCCATGGTCAACATGTCCAATTGTTCCCACATTCACGTGAGGCTTTCTGACATCAAGCAATACATTAAACAAATTAATACAAAGAACTAATTTCAATAACAACTAGCGGACAACCTTATCTAAGAGCGCCATTTAAAAATCCGCATCAAGTGACAGAGTGAATTCGAAGAAATGGAAATATGCACAAACAAGATTATGCGCCTTACGTCCGAGTGAAGGTAGCCATGGATCTCCACCAAGGGTTTTGACTCTGGTGCGAAGCGACCGGCGATTCAGAGGCAGAGAACAGCGACGAGACGGCGGATGCTCGGCAGCATGACAAGTAAATTTGCGGGGAGAGTGTGAACAAGCGCCTCGAATTCGAGTTTCGGACTGCCATTGAAGCCATTTTCTACACAAGCGAATCGAAGTTCTCTTCCGGTCAACTGTCCACCCAGTCAAGTGCAAAAAACACAGTAGAATCACGCAACGCACGCTGCTGGCCTGCTTCCTGCTCGCAAGGAAAGAAGAGCGACAAGGAACTAGAGAACGAGAGCCAGTGAGGGACGAGAGCCAGTGATAAACGGTAGAATGAGAGAAACGGAAAAGGCTAGAAGAAAGGATTTTGGGCAGTTTAGGGCTTTAGTAGCTAGGGTTTGCCGAGATTTATCGGAACCCGTCCGATTATTTATGGGCTGGGTTATCAGACAGGTTTGGATTGTTTTCAATTTGTTATTGGCGTTATGGGTCTCTTCTTTGAATTTTGGGTATGGCATAAATCTACTTTTATTTTTGTGAATTTACATGTATATATATAAGAGGTCGATAATTGACTAAAATTAAGCCAACTTTTATCAAATACTAATTTCTTAGAATTTTAAATTATTTTTATTAAGAAAAAATTAGCTTGAAGATTAAATCCAATTCAAAATTCAAAAATCACCTCAACCCACTACTTAACCACCCCAATCCACTAAATTTTCATCTTAGCAATTCTTTTCCCCCATCACCTGTATGCTCCTCATTTCATGTTCCAGGCAATTTTTTTAATGTGGAATTTTATGGAATTTGTATAAAGGTAAGAAATTTTATCATTCATCTTATGTTTTATTTTGTTTTTTCTCATGTGAATTGTTTTGTGTTTATGTTGTTCGTTTTCTTTTCTCAGCTTTGGTCCTTATGGATTGAGGAATTGTTCGTAACTCTAATAGGCTAATATTGGTAAGTTTTCTATACTTTTTCTGGGTTCGCATTTGGATGTTTGCTGAAATTATTTTAAAACAATGAATTTTAGTTTTGGAAACCAACTTTTTAAATTAGTAACTTAGAAGGGAAGGAATTCATACATGCATGATTAAATATTAATTTCCATATTATGGATGATTAAGATGCAACTTTCTTTTCTTTTTTTCCTTTGTTTTTTTTTTTGGGTAATTGTAGACCAAATAAATGTAGATATATCGAAAAGAAACTTATTTTTAAGAATTATGCAAACCATTTTTTTTTTCCATGTAGAGCTAACTAAAAGGTTTTGATTAAGTTTTTTGTTAATACTTTGACTACCACTTTTATTGTATGCAGAAATAATAAGAATTCCTACGCATTTATGCAAATTCATTTTTTTTATTTTTTTTTTCATATATAAAAGAAACATATAATTACAATGAAAATTTTTAAACCAATTGCATTTATGATAAAAAAAATCTTAAGATATAAAGACTGAATTAGAAGTAAATATATATAAACTATTTTTTTATTTTTGTAATTGAATATTAAAATTATTTTAGTATAACTCCTTTGTTAATGTTGTATTCAGTCTACAAATGATAGATATTGTCCATTCTTTCTAATCCATGTCCATTGCGTGATATATTTTCCTTTTTCTATGTGGTTAGAAGGTTGATAAATGACTTCATATTAGTATATGTAATTAACACCCACACTATAAATTATTAAATTAATTTCAGATTTTCTTAGGACATAGTACCTTTTTCAAGTTTATTGGTATATATCTCGGTCCCGTAAGTTGACCAGCTATTTGAAAATAATATTTTTACTTTTTACTAAATAAAATTAAGTACTTTCAATAATCAATCTACATATATTAATCTTATTCAATAAAATTAAGAGATGTTTTTGTAATAATCTAATTTTTCAAGTATTATAAGACTAGATGTAATATAATACTAATAATTTATAGGAGCATGTCGTAGTATAGGTTTTTGTTATAAGACTGAAACTGATGTTAGTATTGTTTATATATATATAGATATATTTTTAAAACTTTGCTCTTATCTAAGTATTATAAGACTAGATGTAATATAATACTAATAATAGTCTTTTGAAAAACTTTGCTCTTATCTAAGAAATTCACGGTATATTGATATACTTTTATATATTGTTCAATATTACAAATTTATTTATACTTTTATGATAATTTATTTAATATATCAAATGAGCCATTTAATAATCTCAAAGTGATTTGTTATGCATGCTACAACTACCATTATGTTGGACATTTTTTTTTTTTGTTCTCCCGGTATGTTGGACTTCTCGATTCAATAGTTAATGATATTTATGATCGCAGGTAATTTAGGTTTTGTTGATATTTTTCATTTATGTAAAAGGCCATTGACCATTGCCATCACCCCTGTGGCTTGTGTGAGAAAGACTGAGGGCTACTTGTGTGAATCTTATTGAACAATAAGTTCACACATATCCACTGTGGTAATATATTTTTCTTGTGTGAATTGTATTTTGTGGCCTTGGACCATGTCCGCGATGCTAATATTTTTGACCTTTTTATCACTTCTACGGTCCATGTAAATTTTATTCCATAAAAAATTTGTAGAGAGTAGAGGGTCTATACTGTAATAGCAATTGTAGCGTACTTTATATGTGCTTAAATTTTTTATTTACAAAATTACAAAAAGTGACTTATAATGGCCATCAAGACAGTGTAAGAATTACAATTATAAATTCTGCGTATCAATAATTATGTGAATATGTTATATTTCAAAATAATTATGTGACTATGTAGGTTGAAATTTTTTCGCATTTTTATAAGTATTGAGAAAATTGATGCTGAGGAAATATGGTACGCGACATGCAAGTTTTGTCAAAATAGTTGCATATCCTTATGGGCAAATTAATTGCATGCATCAACTGCAGTGACGTCGTTGCAACTATTAGGTAATCTTTTCTCAATAATCAATGTTTTGTAATATTTTGATTATTCTATTTCATGCAAACAAATTGCTATTTGAATGCAGGTTTCGTGTCATCTAAGAATAAAAGACAACAGCGCAGCTACTAACTTGAAATTACTAAACACACAAGCTAAATATGTATTTTCATAATCAAGCTGCTTATTTCAAAAGCCTTCAAGAAAAGGTATGATTATAATTATATTTTATAAGAAAAATAATATTTTGAATATGGTAACAATTTTGATATAACACATGGTATTATTTAGGAAAATGGAATGAAATCAATGCAAGACCACATCAATTCTTTTCCTAAACCGTGCATATACATATATCATTCATGCACCACCAAAGTTTGTGATGCCAAACATTGGTTGCACGGTGAATTTTATTTTAGACATTGATTGGTGTGAAAAATATTTCTGTTTTTTATGTAGGTCACTTCGTTTATGTACGTAAACTGTAAATGGCATTGTATTCTATACTATTAAAAAAAAATAACATTTATTTTCTTAAAGGAGTCATTGGTTTAGCTTTATAAATTTGTATTTTCAATTTATTTTTGTCAAATTAATGATGATGATTTTTTTATTTGATCTATTATATAATTATCTTTTCCTGATTTACATGTATCCCTTAAAAAAAGGATGATGTAATGGGTATGAATTTTCGTTGTAATTTATTGACATTCGTCATTGTAAATTTGTTTAAAAATATTCTAATATTGTCCTATATTATTTATTTATAGATATCATGCATTAAATTTAATTTAATATAATATATTAATTTATTATTCACTTTAATTAATTTAATCCGTGAATAACACGGGGTACATGCTAGTACAGAATAATAAGAACACACAACAATATTCGAGGCATAAACAAAGAAAATAGTAGGGCTGCCTAGAAGCCAGATAGCCCATGACAAATTGATAACAATCCAAATCCGTTACCTGGCCCAACCCATAAATAACCGAGCGGGTTTTGAGACGACGTCGTGTAAAGCTACCTAAATCCAGAAGCCTGAGCGATTGATTTGAGCTGTGCGGACTGAAGCATTCCACTCTTCTTCTTCTAATTATCTTAAACCCTAAATGAATCCCTAATTCCCCAAGGCCGTCGGTGTTCGACGGCCCTTTGAATCTCATCGAAGTTTGCTATCAATCGACCAAAGCCTTGAAGGTAGCGCCGGTTTGCCCAATTTCAGATTTTCGCAGAGTATCAAGATTTCAGATTGTTCAAAGTACAACTCTAATAATTTTAAATAATGATGATTGATCAAAGTGTTCTCGATGTTTTTGTATTCGATTTGTATCAGAGTAGCAGGGTTTAATGTTTTGTATTCAATTTAAGATTTTGTTTCTGTAGCAAGATTAAGGAATTTACGTCCCTAACAACGAAAGGTGAAGAACCTTTCTTTTTCTTTTGCTCTTTTTTTATTTGTTTTCAATATTTAAATGAATTTCAGTTTATAATTTTCGTTACCGCTTCTTTCATTATAAGTTTTCTTTTGTGGATTTATTTATTTATTTATTTATTTATTTTGTCCTTGGTAAGATGATTAACCTTGTTGAGGTGGGATCTTGTGTTATTTCAATAGTTTGCATATGGAAGAACCTTAAGAACATGAAATCTCATGGTAGTTGTCACCTTTACCTCCAAATAATCAAACTAAAGACCAGGAAATTAGAGACATCTATGAGTAAGGTTTCTGACTTTCTAAGAAATATACAAGTATTTTGACATTTCAACTATCATCACCAATTCCATGTGAAGTTATTAGCTTAATGCTAACTTATATCTGAACTTCTAACTTAGCTTGTTTTATTTTCTTGATAAGAAAACTGATTATGAAAACTAAAACGGCAATAGTTGACATACATAATTTTTACTTGACACTAAGGTTTGCGTTTGACCCTAGGTTTTTGTTAAACATTTTCATTCGTTTTGGTGTTACGGCTGTTAGGTTTTCCTCTTGCACCCCAACTATTTGATAATTTGCCCATTCACAAATTCAAACTTTTTTCGATTTTTGCATAAGTGAATGGATTTGAAGATTCATTATTAAACGGCAGTGCCGCCCATAATCTGGATTTCACTTTGTTTGAATGAAATAGGAAACTGTAAGATCAAGGAGATGAGCAGCTTAGGGAGCTTGAGGAACGTGCTGGCGAAAGCAGCATTGGAAGGAGTTACTGAGGCGAGGGCTAGGATTTTTGGTCATGTGCTCAACCCAACCGGGGAGAGATCCGCTCACAAAATACTATGCAAGAAGCTCATCGGTGACAAAGTTGCCGCATGGTATCCTTATGATATGAACAAGGATGATCCTCTTGTCATGGCCCGCAAAGAACAAGAGTAAGATTATAGTCCTACATGATATGATTTTTTACCAGTAACTTTGTTTATTCTTGTGTTTGTATGCATTTTGGGGGTTGGTGATATGAGAAGGTGAGAGTTGTAAACCATAATGTTTCTTCTGCCTGTGTTTGACTTTAGTCTATGCTAATCTTAGGTGGAAACAGATGTGAAAAATATTGCACATTTAGCATATGCTAATCTTACGAGGGAGTAGATGCTGAAGTATTGCACAGTGATTTGCAGTCACTTAAATCCTTCTCTTAGGATGACAATGAAGAGAAAACTTGTTCTGCAGTTTGGAAGTTCATATAATATTTCATGAAAATTGGAAAAATGGGCTTGAGCTCTGTTTGGCTTGTTTTGTTTGACGTTGAGTTTAAACCATAGGTTCGAGTTCGACCTTGAAACACTTATTCTTAATAAATATTTTAATTATTTAAATTTTATATATGTTGCGTAGAGTTTAAAAAAAAAAAATGATGGGCTTGCAAGCTGGCTTGTGAACCTATAGATAATAATTATTTGGCTCGAGCTCGTCTCGAAAATTATATGGATCATGCTTAAGTTCACCGTAGGCTTGAATTCTTCGAACTTGAGTTGAAACACTTTTTGAGCCGGCTCATAAGCTTTGCAAGCAAGCTATCTTTGTTGCATCCCGAACCAAAATGAAATAACTCAAGCCAATTTCTTGACTCAATTTTAGTTGGTTAACTCTACAATCAAGAAACATAGCAAATTATGCATTATAATAAACACCAAGCGTAACAAATCACTACTGAAGGAAGGTTCATATTGTTAATTTTCTTTGCAACTGGGAAATGGAATAGTTTAGTGGAGAAACTAATCTCAAGATGTGATCAGGAAATTCAATGAATTTAATCCTTGTGCTCAAGGAAGCTTTCTTGATAATCTCATATCCTTTGGTTATGTTTCTGACAGTGCATTTTGGTGCTATTTTCTTGTTCTTTTGAGTTGATTGTGTGATTCTAACTGAGTTGATCATGATCATGTCAGGCGATTGAACAAACTTGAAATGTTGAAGCGTCGTGGGAAGGGATCCCCAAAGAAAGGCCAAGGAAAGCGTGCTAAAAAGAGTGGCAGATAAGGTCTAACTCCCTTCAGCTCATATCAAGTAGAACTTTATGCCTTAACTTCTGAAGGACAAGGCTGCCTGTGCTTTTTCAACGCCTTTGGGATATCAATGCTTGTGAGTTGTTAACCCTTGTATTTAATCAGGTTATTTTGCATTCCTTTTTGCTATTAAGTTTTTGGCATGAATGTTACTATTTAGGCTGTTGGCACAACGGTAGGCATAATAGTCTTGATCACATCAATGGAAAATTGATCAGTGTAGGGTTTAGTCGAGTTCATTCGTCATTTTGGGATGTGTGGGTGTCTTAGTGATAAGCTCGTATCATTCCGAACAAGTCAACAAGTTTGAGTTCCATAAGAGATGGTTGGTGAATCAGTCTTGATCCTCTTTAAAAGAACAAAACTATATGGCAAGTACTTTATGAGAAAATAATATATAATATTCTTGGTATTTATTTGTGATATGAAATAGAAAAATCACGTAACGGAAAGGGAAGAATCTAAATTAAGCAGGAAATTATCTGTTGCTAAAATATTTATAGAGCATGTCAGTCACTTTAATAAACCGACTGAATCTATGTGTTAATTTATCGAAATGTATGAAAAATTGTTAACCATTGACTGAATCAAAGATCTCGGTTAACTAACTAAACGATTTTGTCTTTTGAGTAGTTTTTATTTATTTATATTTCTTTCGTTTTCCGACAACTAGAAATGAAGTCCACCAAAAAAAAAATAATAATAAAGAATGAAAAAAGAAAAATAAAAAATTATGTTTCTTGATCTTTATCAGGACCAAATGTAAACATAATTGAAGAAAAGCTTGGTCTGGAATCAATATTCATGTAAAGCATAATATATAAGATTCCATTTTCAAGAATCACAAGCAAGATTTAGCGACAGAGATCCAACGTTAAGCACTTAAAACAATTTCAAATAATATATTATCAACAAGACTAGCCTAGCGTGACAAGATTAATCATGACAAATTGTGGTGAAGACAGATTATTGCACAGCTGGTTTAGGAGATTACAATTTATGTAGGTAATTAGGTATCGTATGGGTGATTCTACCACTGAGCTAATAGCCCGTCGTGCGAACCTCCCATTGGGGGCTCGCTATGCCAAAAGCGAGGGAAACAACATTCCTCTCTTTTCTTTTTCACTCCTATGTCGTCACAGGGGATGTAATTTGGGAATTAATGGGAGACAAATTGCAGAAGAATGTTATTTGCAAGGTAGTTTTACTAAATGCATGACACTTGTACAATTTTGTCCCTACATTTATCAGGAGAATGACCCCCTTAATTTTATTTTTTTATTTTTTTCACTATATAGCACACTTTGCTTACTCCATTCTGATTTTTAGCACAACAAGTATGAACGAATCAGATTTCAAGCAAAATTCAAAAGTAAGGTAACTTTAATGCTAAGAAAATGAGAGAAAGAGAGAGACAGAGAGAAAGAGATCCACCACTTTTAGGCGAATCTTTGAGGTGCTATCCATCTAAAGCTGAAGTTTTCGTATCATAAAATTACTTTTGTAAAAATAAAAATAGTTTTATTGAACACTCTCAAAATCACTTTTTAGTAACTATAAGCTATATTAACAAAAGTAGATGTCTGACATTGCTTCTTCTTTAAAAAGAATTAATTTTTATACAGAGAAATTGAGAAGCAACTATAAAAATAAGCAGTAAAAATTAAGAGTTTATAATTAAAAATTAAAAAGTACTAAAAATTAATTGTGATATTTGCCAAAAAAGTAATTTTTCACATACTTATTAATATTTTTAAATTTTAAATTATAAAATAAAAATAATAAATTATTTTTGTAAAACTATTTTAACCGAAAAGTAAAAGATATATGTTTTTAGATTTTAGCTTAAAATCACTTTTTCAAAAGTAGAACTTACTTTATTAACAAGAAGGTGTTTGACTTTGTTTCTGCCTTAAAAAGAAATTATTTTCATATAGAAAAATCAAGAAGTCGGTTATCCCAAACGCCTTCCTAGGATTGTTCCATGGTCTTTTCATGGTCAACACGTCTAATTGTTCCCACATTCACGTGAGGTTTTTTGACATCAAGCAATACATTAAACAAATTAATACAAAAAACCAATTTTAATTAGGGGTGTAAACGAGCCGAGCTCGAGCCGAGCATGGCAAAAATTTCAGGCTTGAGCTTGGCTCGTTTACAAAATTATTGAGTTCGAGCTTGAGCTCGATTGAGCCCGAACCGAGCTCTAGCCCTTATCGAGCCTGATAGGCTTGTTTAAAAAAAAAATAATATACATTTTATATATATATTTTTTAATATATATAATATATATTATATTAAATATTAAAAATACATTTTTTAATGTAATATATTATACTGTGATAGTCAAAGTGCGATTCACTTGAGTAAAAACTTTACTTTTCTCTCAAGATCAAAGCACATTGATGTGAGGTACCATTGGATTTGAAATATACTGAATGAAAAGTTGATACAACTTGAAAAAGTACACAGGATTAATGGTACAGATATACTTACGAAATCTTTGTCAAAAGATAAGTTAGAAGCATGTAAAAGTATTGCGGGCCTTTTGGAGTCCTCCAAATGAGATGGAGGGGGAGAATTATTGGGAGTTCATCCCATGTGGTGGACCCCATCTCTTTGTAAATAAAAAAAAAAAGAGAATATGAAGCTATTTAATGAAGCAATCAAACGGCAGCAACAATTCTTGACTTTCCTTTACATGCCTCTGCAATAATTTTTGACTTTCCTTTGCATGCTTCTGCAACAGTACTTGACTTTCCTTTGTATGCCTCTGCAACAAAAAAAAAAAAAAAATAGTTTGGAGGCTCCATAGTTCAAGAATAGTGAAAAATTGCCACTACTCTATGTCATAGGTTAAAAAATGGCATGGCTATATGTAAAATTTTGGCTATAAATAGCCCACATCCGGCAAGCAAAATGATGAAAAAGTGAGGAAGTAAGATTGAGAGAAAAAAAAATTAGAGAGTGCGAGAAAAATAGCGATACGAGAGATTTTTCAAAGAGTGTTTCAAATATTTTTTTTTTTGTTTGGTCCCATTTTTAATTCCAGCATAAGAGAAAAGAATATTAGAATATTATTTCTGCTGCACTGGTGCCATTTATTTTTTCCCGACAAATTATTGTTGATAAATTTCATGCAAATATGTCTTATGGGTTACTTTGAATTCTAAGACACCCCTTCATGCTTGAAAGACACTCAATTTAACATGATTACAGCTTAAGTGATTACATCACCCGAAACTTTGTTGGGGTTTTTAATAAGTTGAAGAAATAAATGATATACTAAAAGTTGTGGTTATGAAAAATTCATAACACAGCGATACCACTTACTAAAAATATGCATGCATATATGTTACGAACTCACTAATACCACTTCATATATACTGGAGGTACAAAATAACACACACACACACACACACACACACATATATATATATTAAAGTATGATATAGAGTTGCGGACATTTTTTTTAGAGAGAAACGATTATATCTAATTATACATCAATATTATTACATGAATATATTTTAAAACATCAAATATAAGAACTAAATACAATTTAAATATTATACTACCATTCAATAGACAAATATTACAATGCAGTGGACAACACCCACAAGCTAGCATCTCCACTAGTGGTAGAGTTGTGGACTTTATTTGTATGCTTCTGATAATTAGAATATGGTTAATAAATTTATTTGTATGTTTCTGAAAATTAGAATATGATTAATATATTTAATAGAATATACATAACTCAATTAAAGAGGTAATTAGCAGTTTGTACATAGTATATGTATATGTATTAATATACGGTAAGATGCAAACATATTCTATACGGTCAATTGTACTCTGCCATCTAATATTTTGAACGTGCAATTGCCCTCTCCCCCCAAAACCATTGCAATATATTTGCTTTCACCCGCTAGAACCCAAAAGGAATATTCTTTAAATAATCGTCAACACACAATTCTCTAGGAAAGGATACAACTCTTAATTTCTCTAAGTCTATTATGAAAAATTCTTAAAATAAATCTTAAATTATGACCCTGAGATACCTAAAAAGTCCAGCAAACTTCCCTTTCAGCTTGGTCATCACCTATTTTTCCATAGACTCCACATTCTTCATTCTTCAAATACTAATTTTAGTTCAAATAATGAACGAATTGTGACCGCTGTCATGTCAGTCACTAAATTAGTGACAGTAAAAAATTTATATAAAATAATTAGTGACCGCATTTGTGACGAATAAGTATCGATCAATAATTTTAGTGACCGATTTATGACCATTGAGTATGCGGTCACTGATTCGGTTACAAATATGATTTTTTGTCGGTCACTAATTTTTTCACTATAAATAAAGCGTGATCAGTGACCAATTGGTCACTAATTCGGTCACTAGTTGCGATCACTAAAGTCATTTTTTTTGCAGTGATTCCAAGTCAAATAGCCAAGTTCTTGCTCTGATCCCAACTATTTTGTCAGAATTGCAGATCGGAATTAAGGTTGTAAATCAACCCAATTATCCGTTTTTAAAAAAATTAATTTTAATTGTGTTTGAAGATATTTTCAATATCAAATTATCAATTTTTCAGCCCCTATCAGTTGAATTCAAGAGAGTTTGCTAAAACAATTTTTGCTTTTTTAAACAACAATCTGAGTTTAAATATCTTAGTATCTCAAAACACATGGGTTTAGGTGAAAATACAATGTTGTACTTATATGATATAGCATGGAAATATAATCTTTTAGGGCAAAATAGTATTTTGAAATATTAATTCTATAAAAAAATCTCTTAGAAGAAATTATTGTCACCTTTTCCTCAATTTTCTAGTAATTACAAACACCTTCATCTTTTAATGCTTATTATATTGTTGTCACTAACTTATTAATTTTATTAAATAAAAATCACTTATTTTAAAGCAAAAGGTAAGGATAAAACCCCTCTTTGTCTCATAATGATTCTTTTCAAATTTTAGAAGCTATATGAAGAAGGAGCCAGGAATTTATGGTGAGTATATCTACCATCACCACTTATATAATATCTCGATACGTTTTGTTTACCTTTTATATATCTATTTATTTATATTCTTTGATAAAGCATGACCCGCCCCTTTTGTTGTGTTTATGTATTATTCTTCCAAAATTCATAACCGACCTCTTTCAGTGTTCATGATAACTAATATTGTCTCATATCGGATGAGTCGAGAGATTTTGGATAGTTGATATATTGACTGTTCTCTTTCATCATTTGAGGCATTTTTTTTAATACAAACCTCCTGACTGGCTCTGTCATGACAAAACAACACCTTGAGGCAGTCAAGTCTCTATGTTGGAGGACGGATTTGTATCATTCCCATTGGTGTCCTTAGTGGAAATGAGATGGTTATATGCCTCTTCTAAAGCCACTTGATTTTGCATTAAGAGAGCTAAGACAGTTAATATACTCTCTCTCTCATCTATGGAGATGTTTTTTCAAGACAAAACTCTTCATTTGTCATGTTACGGCAAGACAATAACTCGAAGCAATTTGGCCTCAATATTGATATAGTGGATATGGACCATCATCATGTGTGATTTCATATATATAATTTTTTTAAATCATGTGTGATTTCATATATATAATTTTTTTAAATAGTCCTTATTGCAACAACAAAAATTAATTATTATCTCATCACTTACAATCATATCACTTTATAATCTAATAATTATATATATAATCACCATTATCCCTTCATAATTCCATGATTATGTAATCATACTTTAATCCAGATGCATCAAATGTGCACCAAATGCAAATACATGTAATTATACTATAATCACATTGCATTCGATTGTTTCCTTAGGGTTCAAACAAGCAATAGCAGCTTGTTGTGGTTATAGTGGCCTCCCATTGAACTTTGACACTAGAATTGCTTGTGGGGAGACCACAGTGTTGAATGGTACTGATGATACCCAAATCTGTCGCGACATGGAACGCTTATCGGCTTCGAGGTATTGTCCCGCCTGCACTCATAGTGGGGGGTTTTGTCCTGAAAAGGCGCCTCGAAGGGTGAGAGAGGGGAGATAGCTTATAAACTATCTCAAGC
>JACFYI010003270.1:27854-40640 GCA_014898755.1 Handroanthus guayacan | reverse complement strand
TGCTGTTGTGTCTTTGTCATTATTTTTGTTTTCATTATTTCCATTCCGTTGATCTCTTTTCTTCTTTCTACAATCTCTTTCGTAGTGGTTTAGACCACCACAAAATGGCATCTGAAATCTTTTCTGGACTTGGACTTTCCCCTGGATTTGTCTCTTTTGTTTTGAGGGTCTCTGTTTTTGTTTCTTCCTCATTTGTCATTAGTTTCTGATGCCAACACTTTTGGCTCAGAACTAGTATCATGTTCCTTCCGTCTAGACTCTTCGTTGAGAAGACTGTCTTTGACCGTTTGTAAGGTCAACTCTCCATTTGCGGCAGAGTTGCTGAGTGACACCACCAATGTGTCCCAACTGTCGGGTAGTGAGCTAAGTAGCAATAAAACTATTACTTCATCTCCAAGAGGTATCTTCATGTTGGAGGATTGGTTTATCAAGCCCTGGTAAGCATTAAGATGCTCTGTCATATTAGCACCTTCTTTGTACCGGAGCTGAACAATCTTTCGGATGATGGAAGCTTTGTTTAAAGCATTTTTCCTTTCAAACATGGCCTCTAGATTTTTTCACAAAACATCAACCTGTTCCTCATTAGCAAAATGATGGAAGATACTATGTTCAAAAAATTGCCGAATATATTCGACTGTTTTCCTGTGCAAGATTTTCCATTCATCGTCACTCATTTTCTCTGGTTTGGCAGAATTGTAATGGCAAATATAAATCTTTGCAATAAAGAAGATCCAACGTGCTTGGCTTCCAAATAGAATAATTTGAGCCGTTTAATTTGAACATCCCACCGAGAGATGACGATTCCTCCATTTTTAATCCGCCACCACCCAAGCCATTACAAATAAACTAACAACCACAGACAAATTTATGGAACAACCATGCTTAAATTTGTGCAGATCTTTCTTCTATTTTTTATTTTTTCTTATCCTTCTTCCCAACATCTGGTGCTCGTGTTGGACTGAGGGTGGTGGGGGTTTGTTGAGGTTTGGAAATTGGAATATATTTGTGTAAAATTATATATATTCATAACAATATGTTTTTTTTCTTTTTTTTGGGGGGGGGGGAATAACAATATATTATATTAATATATAATATATATTAAAAGTTAGGGTTAGAAAGGACATTTTACACTGAATAATCTAATAAACATCATAGAAAGATCTCGTATATGCGAGGTGAACTTTTTAGCCTTTGACTATATAACACAGGGGTGATATTTGCCAACTACAATAACAGAAGGGGTTATATACGCGCTAGAAATATCACAGGAGTTTATATGCCATTTACCCTTTTTCTCATTTATAGCATGTGTTACGTGTTGGGCTTAGAGCCATGTAAAGATGGGTGTGCCTCTTCTGTGCTAGGATCGTGGTAGCGATCATCGTGTGCATGTTGCTAAAGCACGTAGCACCTCAGGTTCGGTACTACCAGCTAAACGGGTAGTAATTGAGAAATCAAGTAAAGTAACTAACGAGTCAGGACGACACGAAGCCAATGGGGACTTAGATGCTCATAAATGCATAAAGGTTTGCATTGTCCTTTGCATGATAGATTTATGTTATCTGATACTTGTAGTTCACAATACGCAAGTTGTTGTATCAAGATTCTTTCAAACTAATGATGTCTTATTCTTTTAGATATTTCTTGGAGTCAAGAGAATCGAACGTGTTCTGCCAACTGGTACACACTTAACAGTTGTTGGTGAGGTATGGTTCTGTTAGATGACATAATAAATCTTTTCTTCGGAACTGGACTGAAACTATTTGCTACCTAAACGTTGGCGGTAACTATTCGCTACCTAAACGTTTGGCCAACGATGATCCCATAAATTATTATCATCTTGGTCCTCCAATTTTAATGTGGGTGAGGATATATTTGGGCATAGCCCTCGGAGGAAGGATAAATGCACCATGCTTTACAGCGGGTAAATTGCAAAATTGGTCCCACAACTTACACACTTTTGGATTTTGGTCCCATTCTGCTTGCTTTTCCCACATTGCGTCCTGTAACTTTACTTTTTTGTTTGATTTAAGGACACAAAAGGGGCGCCGTGAGTATTTGATGAGATCCACTGTTCCGTCAAATTACTCACTTCGCAATAGTGGATTCCATCAAATTATTCACGACACCCCTCTTGTATCCTTAAATCAAACAAAAAAGTAAGGTACAAGACGCAATGTGGGAAAAGCAAGAAGAATGGGACCAAAATTCAAAAGTGTGTAAGTTGTGGGACTAATTTTGCAATTTACCTGCTTTACTACTATGAAAAGGTCTTACATGTTTGAACATGTCTTTCTTTTTAAAGTTGTTTTGATATTGCTAAGTCCTTTATTTTCTTTCATTAGATCAGGTTGTTAAGGATAAAGTTGGTTCAGTTTGTATTCAAAAACCCCGTGACGGCCCATTTTATGTCTGTGACACTACTATTGATAAGCTAATTGTGAATTCTAAGTCTCGGGCAAGGTTTGTTCATCACCATCTGTTTAAATTGCATGAATGTTATAATTTCCATTTGTCTGATATGCTTTTGTTTCTTCAGCTTCTACAAGTTTGCCTCTAAAGGTTGTACAGTGTTCGGGGTTTTTCTTTTGGTTATGCAAGTAATCGAATATATCATGGCGGAATAACACATTGATGCGGCCGAGCCTTTATGTTGGTGATGGATTTGTGTCATTACCATTGGCATTGTCAGTGGAAAAGAGATGGCAATGTGGCCCTTCCCAACCTTCTCGACTTTGGGTTGTAATGATATCTAGTATTGTCCTTATCAAAGGAGTTGATGGACTTTTGAGTTATAGAAATGATGAAATTGAAATTATTGCAACTTTGTGAATATCATCTATGGTGAAAAATAATAATATGTTCAATAAATGACAAATACTACATAAATAACAAGATTTATCTTTTTTTTTTAATTATGAATAATTATTATTACTTGAGTGATATTAAAAGCTGCTACAATTTTCGATGAACAATAGATTCTCATGAAAGTAATTGAAGATTCATATTTTGGTAGAATTCAAACCGAATATCTCTCAATTGAACATACAATTGAACATAAAGATAAATAAAGACCTACACTTTGATAGAATTCCAATAAAGATCTCAAGCATACAACTAGTATCTATATCTACACTAGAAAGAGCCCACCACGCAACGCTTGGAGCCAATATTAAGCTGACTCTATTTATTGTTATATTCATTATTTTCTTTTTGAAATATTTATATATTAGGACACATTAGGGCACATTTATATTAAAGTTAATTGTGTTAAAATAACATATATTTATGCATAGTGCAAACACATATAACTTGTGTCTGAGAAATTTAAAGTAACAACTGTATTTGATTGAACAATGTATGTAATGGAACATATAAAGTAAGTTCTATTTAGACATAACTATTTAAGATTAAAAGCCTTGCTGCAGCTGCATGGAAATGTCATCACTGTTTATCAAGAAAAACCTTAATCTCATTCTCCAACTTAGCTCTCATCTCCACTGAGTTATCTTCCTTATCTCCACATTCTTCCTCATGATTCATGAACTCAACAAAGGAACTGTCTAAGGATTTGGAAAGTCTTTCCATTTTTCGATCCCTAAAGCAGCCGGCTCACAAAAACTTGCGAGTGATTCTCCACGCGGGTTGTTTTTCTCACCAGCTTAGAAACATTTCCCGTGAAAAATTGCAGGACCAAATCATCGTACTCTGCCTTTTCAATCCACATCTGCATAGTTAAAAGAATTCTTAGGACATACGAGGAGGCACCATATCTCACAGATAGAAAACTTCAGCCATTATAGCTCCCAATATAGCAAGAAAGGCAAAAAAAAAAAAAAAGGTCCAAAAGGGACCTTTCCAAGGACCTCAAATTTCTTCAATTTTTGATACATCTGTACTCCTATACAACAGATTAAATTTAAATGCTTCTAGAATGAAATTTTTTTAAATGGGTTTTGAGACAGAGAGAAAAAAGTACCTCAACTGAGTCCACTCAAACGCGTAAAGATGGGGATATAGATAATAATAATAAGACGGTTGGGATAAGAAAGAATCAGAAGTCTACTACACAAAAATAAATAAAAAATAAAATAGAAGCCCCAACATATATAAATTTAAGCCAAATTAGAATCTTCAGAAAAATTATCTTTTTCATACTAGGTAGAGGCTTTAGAACAATTTGAAAGATTCGGGCCAGATCTTAAAAAGATTAAAAAAAAAAAAAAGTATCCATATCAATTCATAAGCTAGGTTAAAATCGGCGACTTATATTTATATAATAGGCCTGACCTAGAGGCAGAGTTTAACCTAGCCTATTCCATACCCTAATTTACTCCTGTAATTCTCAACCCTCATTATTCACTTTAATTTTCTCTACTTTTTACTGGGAGTTTCAATACAGAAGAGCTTCAAATTCTGTATATGAAAATTATTTTTGAAAATTGAAAACCCAAGTATTTCTTTTTTCCTTTCAAATTCGTGAATTTATGGAGATTATTTCAGTTGGTGGAGTCACGTGCCGTCTGGGCGCTGCCGCGCTTTATTTTATCGGCAAGGAATGGGAACGGTCTGCTGAACTTTTGTTAATCTTTTTTTGAATTCAATTTTTTTTATGGGAAAATTTTATTTTGGTATTACAGTTTCTACCTTTGACATATGTGGTACCCCTTTCTTTGTCCTTGATCATATTGTTCAAAAGTTATATATATAAAAAAAAGATAATTCCGTCAAGTTTGACCTGTCACGTGTTCGTTAGTTTATTTTTCAAAACTTCAGAAAAATAATAAAATAAAGTTATAAAATTGAGTTAGCTTTTTTTTTTTCACTCTTTATCATTACAATACTTTTTTTCCAGTCGTCTTTAAATATTCTAATGTACAACTGCTGGTTAAAAATTTGATGGAATTATTATCACCGTTTGAAAATTTACTGTGTCAAGATTGTCAATAGCAAAAGAGTAACTTGCTTGATTTTCTGTGTATGTTTTTGCATGTTTAGGGAAGCGGAAGTTCTGAATTCTGTAACTCGTGTGAAAAAATTAAAGGATTTAGGTAAGCAGAATTTTAGTGCATTTTTCTTAGCAATTACTTATCATGCTTAATTCTGATTAATTGCATGCGCAATTCTGAAGCCATCATCATAAGATGTTCCCTTAATTTTTCCTTGAATACTTCTTTTTTCAGCTGAACTATTGAGTTTTGCAAGCAAAGCGTGGCCTCTGCTTGTCACAATGTCTGGGAGGGTCGGTTCAGACAAGCCAATTAATTGCAAGTACAGTGGTTTACGTGGTGTAATTGTGGAGGAAAGGGTTATTCGACTAACTTAGCATCAAGGTTGATTAAAATATAAACAGTAATATGTAGTCTTTTGATGTTCCCATACAGAGCATCACTTTTTGAAACGCATAGCTAAAGGATCATGGATACAAGATTCAGAATTGATGTCTTCCACGTGCAAGGAAGTTCCTTGGTACCTTGTAAGATTTGGGTTTTGCTGTCTCAACAAAATGCACACTCTTACAAATTCATAGGAATGCATTTTTTTCGGTAGCATGTGTGACATATTGGGCTTAGAGCTATGTAACGATGGGTGTGCCTCTTCTATACTAGGATGATGGTACTGATTGTGTGCATGTTGTTAGAGCACGTAGCGCCTCGGGTTTGGTATTACTAGCCAAAGAGGAAGTATTTGAGGAGTCAAATGAAGTAGTTAACGACTTAGAACGACACCAAGCCAATGGGGCTCGAGATGGTCATCAAGACATAAAGGTTTGCATCGTTCTCCGCATAGTAGATTTTTGTTTTTTTGATGCATGTAGTTCACAATGCATAAGCTGCTGTATCAAGTTCTTTCAAACTGAAGATGTCTTATTCTTTTAGATATTTCTTGGAGTCAAGAGAATCGAATGTCTTCTGCCAACTGGTAAACACTTAACAATTGTTGGTGAGGTATGATTCTGCTAGATGACACAATAAATCTTTTTTTCGGAAGTAGAGTGAAACTATTCACTACCTAAATTTTTGGCTAATGATGATCCCATCAATTGTTTTTATTTTGGTCATCCATTTATAGGGTGCGTGGGGATATATTTGGGGTTGGTCGTTGGAGGAAGTATAAATATACTATGCTTTACTACCACGAAAGGGTCTTAGATGTTTAAACATGTCTTTCTATTTAAAGTGTTGTTGATATTGCTAAGTGCTTTACTTTCTTCCATTTTCAGGCTGTTAAGGATGACACTGGATCAGTTTATGTGCGACGACCCCCCAACGGCCCATTTTATGTCTCTGACAGTACTATTGATCAGCTGATTAAAGATAATGAGACTATGGCAAGGTCTATTTATCTCCGTCTTTGTGCTCTATACACATGCACAGGGCCTCAAATTGCTCACCTATAGTGAAATAAAACCACTTCACCATCTGTTTGACTTGCATGAATGTTATAATTTCCAAGTGTTTGATATGTTTTTGTTTTTTCAGCTTCTGCAAGTTTGCCTCAAAAGGTTTAACAGTGATTGGGGTTTATCTTTTAGCTAACCATGCAATCCCATATATCACGAGGAGATGGTGTCTCTGGAGAATGAGAAAGAGGTAATTTTTAGGGATCATTATTACCCGCATCTGCCCGGTCGATCTTTTTGTTCAGTCCATGTAACCTAATGTGGGAAACAATGGTGGATGCAGGGCTCTTGCTGCTGCAGCTAAAAAAGCTGCGCAAAAGAAAGGAGGTAACTTGCTAAATTCCTAGCTTGCATTCCCCTTTCTTTCCTGTGCCCTCATGAGTTTTTCTAGTAATAGTTTTGCTTATTCTTCTGTCTCTCATGATGTGTAGGTTTGAGTGGTGAAGCTGAGAACGGATCAGATAATGCCAACGAAGAGGGAATGAAGCAAGATTTATGCGTGATATGTGTGGAGCGCGAGTACAATTCAGTTTTCCTCCCGTAAGATCCTATGATAAATTTTCTAAATTTTATTGGATGGTTTAGCCTTTGACTATGAGATTTATTTTATTAATGTACACGCTCACACTCTGTGCGGGCGTGTGTGAATTCTAAGTTGGTGATAAGGATATAATTCTAAGGGATAATAACCTCTACACCTTCAGAGATTTGGTATAATTACCAAAATATCTTGTGAGGTTTGAATAATTACCATTACACCCTCTACCGCTTATGTGTAGGGATCCTAAATCCCTGGAGTCTATACAATTTGTTTTTGTATGCTTAATAGTTTTGCCAAAATCATCATGGATTCAACAAGTTCTTGTTACTTTCTTACTGAATTCCTTCGAACTAGATCCTTAATTAATTCAGAAATAGATACTAAAACAAGTGTATGTTGATCTACTCTTAGGTGCGGTCATATGTGCTGTTGCATGCCATGCTCTTTAAACTTGAAGACCTGTCCACTGTGTCGACGACAGATTGAACAAATAGTCAGGACTTTCCGGAGCTGACTTATGCTGAACCTGACCCGTTTTACGTCTATATTCATCTCCATGGCTGACTGCAGGTTAAAAATGGAGTTGGAACCTATACGGATCGTATGTTTCTGGTTCGGACCATTTCGACTAGCACTAATCTTTTGTGATTCATGTTTGGCTATGTCCACATTAAAGAGAGGAGTGGGTAATTGGAGGAAAAGGCTGGTGGTTACTTTTGACTGATCTCAGTAAAAAATGTAGGTTGCAGATAGAAAGAATGGTAGGTTGATGAATTGCTTAACAGTAACATTCATGTATGTGGTAAATATTTATGTTCATCTTCTTCAAAGTTTTTCTCAAGCACAAAGAAAATTAATTAAAAAAACAACACATGCACAAGTTCATATTTATTAAATTTATTAAGTTTAAAATATTTTTAAAATTATTATTTTTAACTAAAAACCATTTCAGTTTTTGAGAACACAAAATGGAGTTTGCAATTACTTGGAGTAAGCTTCAGAGTATAGTTGATTTAGCTTTTTTTTTTTTCCTTCACAAAATTGATGAATGATGCAAATAGCACAAATTTTTACATTCTCTATGCGCTTATGTATGTATACATTATATCATGTATACACTTATATGTATACATTCAATATTTATACCGTGTAATTTAGTATACATTATATATTTTGCTAACAAGGATCCACACATAACCATTTTTGTATAAGTAAATAATAAAAAAGGAATTAAAGTTGAACCAAGAAATTTAATTGAAACTAAGAGTTATATTAAATTACTCATACATTTATAATTATTTAAGAAATTCATAATAGATTGATATATTTTTATATATCGAGTGCAATATTAAAAATTTATTTACATATTTATGATAATTTGTTTAATATATCAAATATGTCATTTGATAATCTTAAAGTGATAAACGATTCTCAAAATAAAAAAGAATAGATTTCACAAGTACTAAAAGAATTTTATATTATAAAGTAGATGTTAAGTGGATAATAAGTAAGATTGAATCTAATTAATAATTATAAATACATCAAGTGATGAAAATTATTGTGATAACCTCCACATTATAAAAGAGGTTTGATAAAATTTTATATTTTGTAAAATTATTAGTTTATATGTTCTTTTGAATATATAACTTAAGAACTGGTTTAGTCAAAATACTTTGTTACGTCTTTTTAATAATATTTATATAGTTTATAAGTTTAGAGGTAGCAGCAATTCATAATCCTTTGTAACATACTCACTTATACAAAACCTTTTAAGCTAAGTAAAATCTCTATTTTATGTTAAAATATAGTTTGGCTTTAAAACTATTATATTTAGCAATCTCGTTGGTATATATAAAGATATAAAATAATTAAATCAATTGTTAATTTTTTGATACATCACAAGAGCCACATGCTAGTTCTCTAATATATATGAAATATATATATATATATATATATTGATTATTTAATGCACATGCATTGAGTATGCAGTTCCGCTAGTAAAAAGTAGACAAAGACGAATAAATCTCTCTTTTTTTTTATAAGCGACAAATAAATCTCTCTCTTTTTTTTTTTTATAAGCGACAAATAAATCTCTTATAGAATTTGAACCAAAACTTCTTGATGAACAACTATTATAAAAGTAGATAAAAACTTGCATTTTAATGAAATTGGAATGAAAAATACTCATTTAGTTTCAGAGGCTCACAAATTACTTTCTAAAGGCAATCCATACGCTATATTAATTTTTTTTCCCTTGAAAAAAAGGGAAAAAATATATATATATATATATATACGCACACACACACAAATAAAGAAAAGACTTGTATAATTTCGAAAAATAAGGGAATTGCGAAACATAGAACGTTTTTAAGCCTTTACAAATAAATAGCGCTTTTATGGAGAAGTTTGCTTTCTCACTCTACTTTTCTTGGAATCTGGTTCTCTGCTCGCTGTCCCACCACGTCTCTTGTGCAACCACTTTTCTCCCGCAATCGGACGGTTCTATCGCACTTTCAGCCATACTTTTCTTCCATGCATTTAATTCCCCTTTTAAAAATTAAAAACCTTTTGTGGTTTTGTCCTTTTGGATTTACTCCTGTAATTCTCAAACCCTAATTGTTCGCTTTAATTTTCTCTGCTTTTTACTGGAAACTTCAATGCGAAAGAGCCGAAAATTCTGTATGTGATAGTTGGATTTGATAGCTGAGAACTTGGGATATTTTTTCTGTTGAATCAGTTGCAAATTTGTTGAAGATGATTCCGGTTGGTGGAATCACGTGCTGCTTGAGCGCCGCCGCGCTTTATCTTCTCGGAAGGAGCAGCGGAAGGTCTGCTGAATTTTGGTTAATCCTTTTTTAGTTTATTTGTTTTATGTATGTTAGCGGGTAACTTGCTTGGTTTTCTGTATATGGAACATGTTGGATTAACTTTTTAGTGTTTGCGTGTTTAGGGATGTTGATGTTCTGAAGTCTGTAACTCGGGTGAATCAGTTAAAGGACTTGGGTGAGTGAATTTTGCTGCATTTGTCTTAGCAATTACTTATTAAGTTGAAGTGTTGTATGTTTAATTTCATAATTCTGATTTTCCCTGGGATTGATTGTTCCTTAGTGAGCTAAAATTGCTCTTGCTCAGGGGCAGTTGATATGCCTTTCAAGTGGTTGATGCCAGTTCTTTTGCTTGTTATTTAATCCATTACTTCCAAAATCGAGCTTCAGGTGTAGAATTCTGTTTACGTACTTTCAACGGGAATATTGATAGAAATGCTTGTGTAAACATGTTTATAGGAAATATATGCTTATTAATCATTTATTAGTTTCATTTTTTTCATGATACTTGATTGAAATTATGATTTCAGAGTAACAATGAAAATCATTTTTCATTGATTTCGCTTTTCAACTTTCTACTAAATCACTGATCTAAAGTAGCATGACTGATTTTCTGTTCTTTTGATTTCTCATATGCTTCTGAGATTTGTGGGCTAACAATACAATGATGCGATTAGGTAACTGATATTTTATGGTTTCTGCAACTGTCGTGGCTGATAGATGAGGGTTTCTTTTGGTGTATTATGCCGCTGACTTTCAGCATCATAAAAACGTCAATGTTCCTTAATGTTTCCTTGGATGCTTCTTTTTTTCAGCTCAGTTGTTGGATGGTGCAAGCAAAGTCTTGCCTTTGGTTGTCACAGTGTCTGGGAGGGTTGGTTCAGACAGTCCAATTAATTGTGAGTACAGTGGTTTACGTGGTGTAATTGTGGAGCAAACGGTAATTCAAGTAACTTACCATCAAAGTTAATTAAGAAACAACTAGTGATATGTATTCTTAGGAAAGCATCCTTTTGATGTTCCCAGGCAGAGCAGCACTTTTTGAAACACAATGATGCAGGATCCTGGATACAAGATTCAGCTTTGATGCTTTCCATGTGCAAAGAAGTTCCCTGGTACCTTGTAAGATTTGGGTTGCCTCCACAGAATGCACACTCTTATAAATTTAAGTGATAATATTTACATAATACACTCACACATTTCTAGACTTCTAATATGCTGAAATAAAGCAAGAACTATTTACACAATGCACGTCTTACCTAGGGGCTTAGAGCTATGTAATGAGGGGTGTGCTTGTTCTGTACCAGGATGATGGTACTGCTCGCATAAATGTTGTTGGAGCACGTGGTGCCACAGGTTTGGTACTAACAGTTGGAAGTGACGTGTTTGAGGAGTCAGGACGATCCCTAGTGCGTGGGACTTTAGATTATCTTCAAGGCCTAAAGGTTTGCATTGTCCTCCACATAGAAGACTTCTGTTCTCTGATGCATATAGTTCGCAATGCCTAAGTTGTTGTATGAAATTCTTTCAAACTGATGATTTTTTGTTTCTTTTAGATGCTTGTAGTAAAGAGAATCGAACGTGTTCTGCCAACTGGTACACCCTTAACGGTTGTTGGTGAGGTATGATTTTTCTAGATGACACAATAAATCTTTATCCAAAACTAGACCGAATCTATTCACCAAATAGATATACTTTAACAATGACAAACTGTTAGAGCATTAGTAAACAACAGGGTATTATTTGATTGAAATCAATTGTTTTTTTTTTTTTTTCCAATTGTGAATTTTAATTCCTCTAAAATAAAGTTAGTGAGTTTTATTAAACATCCGTCTAACAATGATCCAACCATCAATTATTGTCTTTTTGGTTCTTCATTTTCACAATGGGTGGGAACATATTGGGGTTTGGAGAAGGATGAATGCACCATACTTTACTGATATGAGAGGATCTTAGATGTTTGAGCATGTCTTTTTTTCCAAAGTTGTTTCTATATTGCTAAGTGTTTCCTTTTCTTCCATTATCAGGCTGTTAAAGATGACATTGGATCAGTTCGTATTCAACGACCCCAGAAAGGCCCATTTTATGTCTCTGACAAAACTATTGATCAACTGATTGCAAATCTTGGGAAATGGTCAAGGTTTATCTATCTCCTTCTATCTGCTCTATACACAAGCACAGTGCCCCAAATTCTCAATTATAGTTGAAATAGAACTTCTTCACCATCTAATGTACTTGCATTAATGTAATGATATCCATGCGTTTGATATGTTTTTTCCCATCAGAATGTACAAGTATGCCTCGGTGGGTTTTACAGTGTTTGGGGTTTATCTTTTAGCTAAGCATGCAATTCAATATATCATGGAGAGAAGGCGACACTAGGAAATGCGAAAAAGGTAATCTTTTGTGTCATTATTACGTGCATCTGCCTGAGCAATCTTCTTGTTCAGTCTATGTAGCCTTATCTGAGAAACAATGGATCGTGTAGGGTTCTTGCTGCTGCAGCTAAAAAGGCTGGAAAAGATGAAGGAGGTAACTTGCTGAATTCCTAAATTGTATTTCCTCTTATTTCCTGTGCCCTGATGAGCTGTTTCAGTACTCGAATTCTGCCTATGCTTCTTTTTCTCATGATATGCAGGTTTAAATGGCAAAGCTGAGAATGGATCAGATCGTCACAATAAAGACAGAATGTTGCCAGATTTGTGTGTGATATGTTTGGAGCAGGAGTACAATTCAGTTTTTGTCCCGTAAGCCCTTGTGATGAGTTTTTTGAATTCTTTTGCATAGATTAGCCTCTGCTTCTGTTTTTATTTATTTATTTGCCTATACTTTGTGTGTGTGTGTGTGGATGTGATTTCTAACTCCGTGATGAAGATTGATTCTTAACCATGAATATCCTATAGACTGCAAACATGGGGCTAATAATTTACTCAAGTAAGAATATTGTTGTCTATTTGTTTGTGTTAAATATCTACATAATCTGAGTGGATTGGTGAAAACCTCTCAGTAGTTCTAGT
>JACFYI010003270.1:17008-27656 GCA_014898755.1 Handroanthus guayacan | reverse complement strand
TACATAGTCTGAGTGGATCAGTGAAAACCTCTCAGTAGTTCTAGTGCATGGTTCATAGTCTGATTGGCAAAAAAGAAATTCTCACTGGCCCATTGTGGCTCCTCATTTTTGGATGTAAAAGCGAGAAGTTGCGATATAAAAAATGATCCTGGATCCAGCAAGCTACCTACTGAATACCTTCAGACTCCGTTCTCAGGTAAATCAGAAATCAAAACTAAAACAAATTTTTGTTGATCTACTCTCAGGTGCGGTCATATGTGCTGTTGCATGGCTTGCTCTTCGCACCTGACAAACTGTCCACTGTGTCAACGACGGATTGACCAAGTAGTCAGGACTTTTCGGCACTGACCTATGCTGAGTCATTCACCAATATATGGTACTAGACAACTGAGATGCTGTTCTTTTTGGCCCCAACTTTGGGTCTGCATTCAGCGAGGCCCGTTTTCATAGATGATGATTTGTGCACTAATCTTTTGCTGCTTTCTTTCAATTGCAAATAGCAGACTTTGAACTTCTGTGTAAATTAAATGATTTAGAGCGCACAAGTCTCTCAATGCCTAAAGTTCCTGGATTCATGTTTGCCTATGTCCAGAGTCAAGAAAAGGCTGGATAATTGGAGATGAAAAGTATGTTTGTAGAAATACTTAATTAGTCAAAGGCAGGGTTGTAAGGTGAGTCGACTTGGCTTTGTGAGCCTAGCGAGGCTATAGGATTCGACTCAATCTCAAGTATTTTCAAGTTTGTAAGATGAGACAACATGACTTAGTAATCTACAACGGTGGTCCACGTAAAGTTGGATAAGAGCTTGAATGTCTTCGTGGTTGAAGTCTTCGTCAAGTAGAGTTAGTGATGTATGTTGAAAAACTTTGCAAGTTAGTTTGTGAGTTTTTATTTTTCTTAATAAATTATTATATTTTAAATATTGTAATTTAATTGTCAAAATTTTATAAAATAAAACACTAGCTTCGGGTATGTTTTTATGTGATCTTAAAATGCACGTTTTTTGGTATGTTTCATCTGATTTCTGTGAGGTATCTCTGTTGTTATCCATTTTGACACTCTTAATTGCAACTCCGGCATGTAGGTAACAACCTACATGAGCATAATGCCTCTTTGTAGTTTCATATTCCATATGTGCCTGCAACATCAACATACACATTAAGGCTAAGAATGAAAGACACTCCAAGCAGAAGTACACGTCTCAAGAGAGGAAAGCAAACTGAAAAAACCAACCGTGGCAATTGTAATCTCTCTCTTTTTCTCTTCTGGGGCTTTATCAATTTCATCAAACGCAATAGCTTTAGCCTTTCTTCTGCTAAGATCTTTGATATGAACACAAAAAATGATATTCAAGGGCAATGTAAGTGGCAAACAACAGAATATAATGTAAGTAAACACCAAAGATATAAGATAATGTGGTTTACGAATTAAGAATGACAAAGAATCTCAATAAAAGTCAGGAGAAGGGAAACTGCATATTGTGAGACAAATAATACCCAACTATTTCCAACCCTACCTTAGTGATCGCTGCAGTTAAGGTGGTCTTTCCATGGTTAACATGTCCAATTGTTCCCACATTCATGTGAGGTTTTCTGACATCAAGCAATACATTAAACAAATTAATACAAAGAATCAATTTCGATAGATTGAAGTTCCAGAGTCTGATTTCATGTTCCCTTCTATCCTAATACAGATCAGATGTGTAATAACCAAACTCCACCTTCAAATTTTCTCAAGCCAATAAAAAAAAAACTAATCAATCCTTTAGTACATATTTACCATATGAACAAGCTTTTTAGGTAAACAACTCGAGGAGAAGTTATCTAAGAGTGCCATTTAAAAATTCGCATCAAGTGACAGAATGAATACAAGGAAATGAAAATATGCACAAACAAGATTATGCGCCTTACCTCCGAGTGAAGGTAGCCATGGATCTCTACCAAGGGTTTTGACTCTGGTGCGAAGGCATCCGCGATTCGGCGAGAGAGAACGGCGATGAGACGGCAACTCCTTGGCAGCACGACGAGTAAATTTGCGGCGAGAGTGTGAACAAGCACCTCGAATTCGATTTCGAACTGCCATTGACGCCATTTTCTACACTAGCAAAACTAGAGAATGAGAGCGAGAGAGAAATGCTAGAAGAAGATGAACAAAAGGGTTTTGGGAAGTTCAGGGTTTTAGTGGAAATGTGGTTAGGGCTTGCCTGGATTTAGGTAGCCACGACGACGTTTTCGGAACCCCGCTCGGTTATTAATGGGCTTGGTTATCTAATGGGTTTGGATTGTCTTCAATTTTTCATTGGGCTTATGGGCCTCTCCTTGGGGCCTTGGGTATGGCATAAATCTACCTTCATTTTTGTGGAAAGTATTTTAAAATTCAAATACTAGGAAAGCATTTGGCATGACAACTAATTTTTCAATTTTTCTATATGAAAATAATTTTCTTTTAAGGCAGAAGCAATGCCAAACACCTTATTATTAGTAAAATAACTTCTACTTTTAAAAAAGTGATTTTAAGCTAAAATCAGACATAATCTAAAAGTATATAGTTTCGATTTTTTGGTTAAAATAGTTTTACAAAAAATAATTTATTATCCTCATTTTATAATTTAAAATTTAAAAATATTATTAAATATGTGAAAAATTGATTTTTTGGCAAACACCACAATAAATTTTGAGTACTTTTTTAATTTTTAATTATAAATTCTTAATTTTTACTACTCATTTTTATAATTGCTTCTCAATTTCTCTATACGAAAATTAATTTTTTCTAAAGAAGAAGCAATGCCAGACACTTACTTTTGGTAACATAGCTTTTAATTACTAAAAAGTGATTTTGAGAGTGTTTAATAAAGCTACTTCTACTTTTACAAAAGTAATTTTAGGATTTGAAAACTTGAACTTTAGATGGATAGCACCTCAAAGATTCGTGTAAAAGTATCGGATCTCTCTCTCCCTCTCTCGGCATTAAAGTTACCTTTCTCCTTAATTTTGCTTGTAATCTGATTCGCTCATACTTGTTATGCTAAAAATTAAAATGGAGTAAGCAAAGTGTGCTAATAGTGAAAAAATAATAATAAATAAATAAAGAATAAAATTAGTAGGGCGATTCCCCCTATAGACGTAAGGACAATATTGTACAAGTGCCATGCATTTTGTAAAATTGCCTTGCAATTAATATTCTTCTGTAATTAGTCTCCAATTTATTCCCAAATCACATCCCCTTGGATCAAAATCACCCACACCACACCTACGCACGTTTGCGATCTCCTAAGCCAACTGTGCAACAATCTGTCCTTGTATACCACAAAATTTGTTATAATTAGTCTTGTTGATAATAGATTATTTGAAGTTGTTTTTCTAGGTCTCACTTCATCAGCTTGGATTTTTGGTGGACTTCATTTCTAGTTGTCAGAAAAAGAAAAAATTATAAATAAATAAAAATTACTCAAAAGGCAAAAACGTTTGGTCAGTTGATTGAGAATCCTTGATTCAGTAAATTGTCAACAATTTTTTGTACATTTCGGTTAATCAACACATCGTTTCCTTGGTTGATTAATGGGACCGACATGCTCTGTAAATATTTTAGCAATAGATTTCCTGCTCAATCTAGATTCTTCTTCTTCCATTGGGTGATTTTTCTATTTCATATCACAAATAAATACCAAGAATATTGGATATTATTTTCTCATAAAGTAATTGACATATAGCCATGTTCTTTTAAAAAGGATCAAGACTGATTCACCAACCATCTCTTATGGAACGCAAACTTGTTGACTTGTTCGGAATGATAGGAGCTTACCACTAAGCCACCCACGCGTCCCAAATTGACGAATGAACTCAACTAAACCTTGTCCTGATCAATTTTCCATTGTGTGATCAGGGCTATTATGCCCACCATTGTGCGAACAGCCTAAATACTAACATTCATGCCAAAAACTTGATAGCAAAAAAGAATGCAAAATAACCTAATTAAATGTAAGGGTTAACAACTCACAAGCATTAATATCCTAAAGGCGCTGAAAAAGCACAGACAGCCTTGCCCTTCAAAAACTAAGGTATAAAGTTCTATTTGATATGAGCTGAAAGGAGTTAAACCTTATCTGCCACTCTTTTTAGCACGCTTTCCTTGGCCTTTCTTTGGTGGCCCCTTCCCACGACGCTTCAACATTTCAAGTTTGTTCAATCGCCTGACATGATCATGATCTACTCAGTTAGAATCACACAGTGGACTCAAAAGAACAAGAAAATAGCACCAAAATGCACTGTCACAAACATAACCAAAGGATATGAGATTATCAAGAAAGTTTCCTAGGACACAAGGATTAAATTCATAGAATTTCTTGATCACATCTTGAGACTAGTTTCTCCACTAAATTATTCCATTTCCTAGTTGCAAAGAAAATTAACAATATGATTCTTCCTTCAGTAGCGATTCCTTACACTTGGTGTTCGTTATAATGAATAATTTGCTATGTTTCTTGATTCTAGAGTTAACCAACTAAAATTGAGGCAAGAAATCGGCTTGAGTTATTTCATTTTGGCTAAGGATGCAACAAAGATAGCCTGCTTCCAAACCTAATGAGCCGGCTTAAAAAGCGTTTCAGCTCAAGTTCAAAGAATTCAAGCCTACGGTGAACTCGAGCATGATTCATATAATATTCTAGACGAGCTCGAGCCAAATAATTCTTATCTATAGGTTCACAAGCCAGCTCGCAAGCCCATCATTTGTTTTTAAATACTACGTAATATATATAAAATTTAAATAATTTGAATACTTGTTAAGAATTAAGTGTTTCAAGGTCGAACTCGAGCCTATGGTTTGAACTCAACTTCAAACAAAACGAGCCAAACAGAGCTCAAGCCCATTTTTCCAATTTTCACAAAATATTATATGAACTTCCAGACTGCAGAACAAGTTTTCTCTTCATTGTCATCCTAAGAGAAGGATTTAAGTGACTGCAAATCACTGTGCAATACTTCAGCATCTACTTCCTCCTAAGATAAGCATATGCTAAATGTGCAATATTTTTCACATCTGTTTCCTCCTAAGATTAGCATACACTAAAGTCAAACACAGGCAGAAGAAACATTATGGTTTACAACTCTCACCTTCTCATATCATCAACCTCAAAAATGCATACAGACAGAAGGATAAACAAAGGTACTGCACAAAAATCATATTATGTAGGACTGTAATCTTACTCTTGTTCTTTGCGGGCCATGACAAGAGGATCATCCTTGTTGATATCATAAGGATACCACAGCAGCAACTTTGTCACCGATGAGCTTTTTGCGTAGTATTTTGTGAGCGGATCTTTGCCCGGTCGGTTTGAGCACATGAACAAAAATTCTAACCCTCGCCTCAGTAACCCCTTCCAATGCTGCTTTCGCCAGCACGTTCCTCAAGCTCCCTAAGCTGCTCATCACCTTGATCTTACAGTTTCCTATTTCGTTCAAACAAAGGGGAATCCAGATTATGGGTGGCACTGCCATTTAATAATGAATCTCCAAATCAATTCACTTTTGCAAAAAACGAAAAAAGAATGAATTTGTGAATGGGCAAATTATCAAATAGTTGGGGTGCAAGAGGAAGACCTAACAGCCGTAACACCAGAACGAATGAAAATGTTCAACAAAAACCTAGGGTCAAACGCGAACCTTAATGTCAAGAAAAAATTATGTATGTCAACTAATTGCTTCAGAAAAACTTCACACTAAGAAATGATAAAACGAAAAGAAATAGAAAGGTGAAAGTGGAAGCTTACTGCAAAAAACAGAATGTGTGTGTGTGTGTGTGTGAGAGAGAGAGAGAGAGAGAGTCTCTAATGCATGGATACTGCATTTTACATGAAGTTCCTGTGCCGGGTACTCGATGGGCACTGGTACATACCCAACATTTAAAAAATGTTTCATTAAAGCTTGCTACTCTGATACAAATCGAATACAAAAACATCTAGAACACTTTGACCAATCATCATTATTTCAAATTATTAGAGTTGCACCTTTGAACAATCTTAAATCTTGATAGTTGGTACTCTGCGAAAATCTGAAATTGAACAAACCGGCGCTACCTTCAAAGCTTCGGTCGATTGATAGAAAACTTCGATGAGATTCAAAGGGCCGTCGAGCAGCTGTGGCCTTGGGTATTAGGGATCCATTTAGGGTTTAAGACAATTAGAAGATGAAGAAGAGTGGAATGCTCCAGTCTCGCACAGCTAAAATCAATCGCTCAGCTTTTCTGGATTTAGGCAGCTTTACAGGACGTCGTCTCAAAACCCGCCCGGTTATTTATGGGTTGGGCCAGGTAACGGTTTTGGATTGTTATCACTTTGTCATTGGGCTTTCACACATCTAGATAGGCCTTGGGAAAAGATTATGTATTAGTTTTATGTTTGATAACTTTGATGGATAAAGGGATTACTATTTGCAGTACAGCTTTTTCTAAGTATAATGCACTTGGATATTTTTATCCTAATCTTACTTTAAAACCAACATTTTCTTTCCGGCAGAAATTCTCTAAATTCTACTAAACAATTGCAATCCTACTTCAATAGTTCAATTTAAACAAAAATTCCATTGTAATCTAAAAGATAATATTAAAAATAATAACTAATTAATATTAAGGATATTAAGGATATCACCATGATATTAATAATTAATATTAACATTAATATATTAAAATAAAACTTAGTAATTAATAATTATCAAAACAAAACAATTTTAAAATTAAGAAGGAAAAAAAAAGGAACATGATTGTGCTCAACCACTGAAATTTAAGCTCGACCTTGGTTGCCGAGCATTGTGCCTTAGGCTTGCCCATGGAGGGTGAGCTCCTATACAGTAGGTTTTTTTCTTTTTCCTTTTTTTTTTTAAGTTTATGCATATTATGTGATTGATAACATATAAATATGAAATGAAAATATTTACAGAACTGGATTTAGAATACTAAACTTAAAATTTAAAGAAGATTTGAAATTTAGACATTAACTGAAAAATATAAATAAAATATAAAATTTTAATATAATATAAAAATAATTAGAAATTACATATCAAAATAAGTAAATAAGTTAAAGAAATAAATGATATACTAAAAGTTGTAGTTTGGAAAAATTCATAACACAGCGATCATGCATCTATGTTATGAACTCACTAATACCACTTCATATAAAATGGAGGTATAAAATAATATATATATATATATTTATTTTATATATACATTAAAGTATAATGTAGAGTTGCAGACTTTTTTTTTTTTTGAGAGAAACGATTATATCTAGTCATATATCAATATTATTATATGAATATATTTTAAAACATCAAATATAAGAATTAAATACAATTCAAATACTTATACACCATTTAGTAAACAAATATTACTATACAATAGATAAACACCCACAAGTTAATAGTGTAGCTCAAACCTTGCACCTCCCCTAGCGGTAGAGTTGTGGACTTTATTTGTATGTTTTTGATAATTAAAATATGATTAATATATTTAATAGAACGTACATAACTCAATTAAAGAGGTAACTAGTGGTTTATACATGGTATATGTATATATATTAATATAAAGTAAAATGCAATCACATTCTAATCTATAGGGTCAATTGTACTCTGCCATCTAATTTTTTGAACTTGCAATTGCCCCCTCCCCCAAAACCATTGCAATATATTTCCTTTCACCTGCTAAAATCCAAATTCGAAGGAATATTCTTTAAATAATAAACACACAATTCTCTACAAAAGGATACAACTCTTAATTTCTCCAAGTCTATTACGAAAAATTCTTAAAATGAATCTTAAATTATGACCCCTGAGATACCTAAAAAGTCCAACAAACTTCCCCTCCAACTTTGTCATCACCCATTTTTTCATGGACTCCACATTCTTTATTCTCACTCTCTCATCCTTAGAAATGTCTTTCCAAGACAGAACTCTCCACTGGTTACGTTACAGCAAGACAATAACTTGAAGCAATTTGGCCTCAATATCGATATATAGTGGATGTGTATCATCATCAAGTGTCATTTCATGTATATAATGTTTTTGAATTGTCCTTGTCGCTACAACAAAAAATAACTATCATCTCATCACTCCCAATCATATATATCACTTTATAATCTAATAATCATATATGTAATCACCGTTATCCCTTTGTAATTCCATGATTATGTAATCATACTTTAATTATCAGATGCATCAAATGTGCACCAAACACAAATACATGTAATTATACTATAATTACATTGCATTCGATTGTTTCTTTAGGGTTCAAACAAGCAATAGCAGCTTGTTGTGGGTATGGTGGCCTCCCAGTGAACTTTGACACTAGAATTGCTTGTAGGGAGACCAAAGTGTTGAATGGTACAATGGTGACAGCAGGGGCTAGCAACAATACAATTGAATATGTTCATTGGGATGGAAATCATTACAGAGAAGCTGCTAATCACATGTTTCATCGCAAACTCTATCTGGGAAGTACTTGGATCCACCTCCAAATGTGGATCTTCATTTCTCATAAACTAATAAATTCTTACATCTTGTATTCTATTTGATGTAACATGTCGTCAATCTAAATTATGGAAACGATGAAATCGAAATTATTGCAAATTTGTGAATGCCGTCTGCATTGGAAAAAAATAATATGTTTAATAAATGAAAAATACTCTATAAATAGTAAGATTCATTTTTTGTTAAATTATGAAGAATTATTATTACCTAAGACCAGTAATATTAAGAATTGTTACAGTTGTCGATGAACAAAAGATTGTTATGAAAGTAATTGAAGATTCATATTTTGGTACAGAATTCAAACTAAATACCTCCAAGTTTTCATTTTCACAGACAACTAAACATTAAATCAAATAATGACCTACACTTTGATATAATTCGAGTAAGAACCTCAAACCTGCAACTATTATCCATATCTATACTATATATAATGTATCAATTAACCTCTTAGTGGGGTTATATTTTTAACTGTTGTTTTAAAAATACCATTTAATAGTAACTCAACATAATAAGTACTCACAATTCAACTTAAAAAAAAAAGGAAAATCGTAACCTACTGCAAAAAATAGAACGAGCGTGCGTGTGTGTCGAATTAGGCGAAACCGGCACCCCTTCAAAGCGCAGAATCCATTGATAGCAAACTTCAATAAGATTTAGTACAAAGAGTGCAATGCTTCAGTCATTCTCGGATTTGGCTAGCTCCGCACGACGTTTGGAGACCCGCCCGTCATTTATGGGCTGGGCCTGGTAACGGATTTGGATTGTTATCAATTTGTCTTTGGGCTATTTTGCAGATTAGTTCCAACTTGACATTGTTTTTAAGTTCATCTTTTTTCCCCCTTTAATATTGATGAATATTCTAATTCGAGCCCAACAACCTAATTATTATTAACAATAGAAAAAATGGACAAAACTATACTAAGGTGATACAGCTAAATCCATACAATTATTAGAGAATGTATTAGTTTAATTATTGTCGATGAATTTCATGCAAATAATGACATGTGGTTCTCTTTGAATTCTAAGACACCCCTTTATGCTTGGAAGACACTCACTTTTAACATGATTATAGCTCAAGTGATTACATCACACGAAACTTTGTTGGGTTTTTATTAATATGTTAAAGAAAACTAAAAGCTGTAGTTTGGAAAATAATAAATTAGCCCCAGTGCAATAACTCACAACCCATTCATAGCATATTAATAAAACTTTGTAGCCCCCATAAATATACATGCACACACACACACACACACACATATATATATATGTATTATCAACTTACTAATACCACTTTATATGTACTGCACGCATAAAATAATAAATATATATATATATATTCATATATTATAGTATAATGTAAAGTTGCAGACTTTTATTTATGTGTTATTTAATAATTATAAAATGATTAATATGTATAAGATAAATATATACATAACTGAATTAAAGAGGTAATCAATGGACTGTGAATTTTTATAAGGCGATGATTATCAGAATGAATTAACATGAAAGCATATTTTAGTAGCAATATTTTGTTACACGCCACCACGTTTAATGGTTTATACATAGTATAGTTATATACTAGTTATAGAGTAAAATGCAAACATGCCTTGACGTATATGATCAATTGTACTTTGCCTCCTAATTTTTTTGAACGTGCGATTACCCCCCAAACCATTGCAAAATGTTCACCTTCACCCCCGAAACTCAAATTTGAAGAAATATTTTGTTCAAATCCTCGTACATAATGTAAGTACAACAATCAGGTTTCATTAAAGATATTCTTAAAAAAATCAGGGTAACTAGGCACTAAATTGGGCAAAAATTAAGCAAAATTAGAGCTACAAAATAAGAACTAGATTAGGCAAAATTAGGGCTAATAATCTTTTGACAATAAGATATTTTTATTGAAACACCCTCATTACATTAATGTTCAAGACACATTGAAAGGCTTAAATAGAGTATTCCCATAACATTCCTCTGTTTTAGGGAGTGAAAACAAAAAAGGAAAAGAAAAAACAACTTCCAAATTGTTGGGGGTAATAGCAAATTCCAAAAAATTCAATGGATCCTATAGATTAGGGGATGGTTGTATTTTACTCTTAATTTTAATAAAATTATTCGATGCACAGTCATAA
>JACFYI010003257.1:51355-65732 GCA_014898755.1 Handroanthus guayacan | reverse complement strand
ACTCTCCTTGAGCGCCTGCTCGGAGTTGTAAGTGGAGTGATAAGGGTGACAGACACACCAAACGTTTGGATTGGCCTTATATGTTTTATTGACATGAATGTGACATATGACTTATGATATCCGTTCATTCTATTCGTTTGATTGTTCTGAAATATTACATAAGGTCACATTCATGATTTTTGTTCTTGATATGTCCATCGTTGAATCTTGTACTCTAGTCCCATGCTATAAGTTTTACTGGGTCAGTGGACTCATGATTCCATAAACATCATGTAGGTTATTAGACGATGGATCGACCGACTGGAACTTCATATTAGTATATAGCTTCTCTTTTGGAATTATGTATATAAGTATCTACCTTAGCATGATAAATGCTTAGATTTATGTTTTACTAGAATGTATTGAACGTCGGCCTGTAATAGTTAGGTTATCCTAATGAAATATTTTGATGTACTTAGTTCTGTTTGATTTACGGATACATTTGGCTTGTACCTCAGATTTTGTAATGAAATTTGGAAAATTCTAGCTTGAAATTTTGGGATCATTTGAATCGTTAAGTTATGAAATTGTATTTTGGAATTATTGTTACGGTTTTAGTTAAGATCGTACACGAGTAGCACTCCGAATTTCGGGGGAGAATGCACTGAAATCCGGGGCGTTACACAGTGTCGGACCGTCAGCCAATTTCCTGCAGGATTTCTCTATTGTTAGGTAATTCCAAGGAACCTGAAGGTAAGTATCTGACGAATTACTCTAAGCTTCGTGGTCGATCGTGTTGCTGCGACTGTGTCTTAATTGTGATTGCTGCTCCTCGAGTGGCTACTCGAGAAAGTAGATTTGGAGAGATAAGGATTATATGTATGTTGGAGTTATAACGATGACAGATCCACCAAATACTAGTTCAGCCTTGCTACACAATTGTATAAATTGTTTTGCGCTCATGTTTGAGCTACTCGTTTGATTTACGCTTTTGCTGAGCTACACATTTACGTTTGTTTATGAAATTATCACAATCGTATAGGATAATTCAACTGTTGAATTGTATGAGCTCATTATTTGATTTGTATTTGATTGTTGGGTACTCCAATCTTATTCATTGGTTCATCTTTTATATTATTGGATATTTTGAAATTTTCCTCTTGAGCGTTGCTGGATACCTTAACTTTCTATTCTTAGCCATAATTTCTTACTGAGTCATTCAAACTTATTTTATCAGTTTTAACATGTGTAGGTGACTGAATTCTTGAAACTTTAGCAAGCTTGGAGATTTTGTTCTCTCGATTTTGGGTATGAGAACTTGTAAATTTGTAATAGTTTGTAGTATTTATACATACTCAAGTTTGTGCTAATAAGTAGATACCTTATTGAAAATTTTGGGGATTGTAATATGTACTTGATTATAGATTGAATAAAACTTTTGCTACATTGAAAGTTGAGAATGGTTTTTATAAGTCCCTCCCCATCGAGTGGTGATTTCCAGTGTAGAGACGGATGTTCTAGATTCGGGTCGTTACATTAGTATTGTGAGGTTGTCAACCCCTATTTTGTATTGTTAATTAGTGAATTCATCATCTTCCCTTGTGAAGGTAGGCTTTGCTACTCCAGTCTTCACAATAGGAATTGATTCCTGTGCATATTTGGATATCAATCACAAAGTATGAGATCGAGAAGTCCAATAGGAAGCATGATTTTTGGCTTTGGGAATATGAATGAATTTCTAGAGAAAGGCTATAGAATGTGGGTCATGAAGTAAAGGCTATATACTCTCGGAATGAAGGTGCACTTATAAAAATTTATTAACATTGATTGAAGCGGATAACCTTTATCAAAATCAAAAGGGTTCTAACGTCAACTTTTTTAATGAAACTACCCACTTTATTAACATCAATTTATCCACGATAACTTCATCCAATAGTTAGCGTCACATTGACTGCCTAGAGCACCCCCTCGAATATAGGAGGGCTTTTTTCGAGTGTCTGCGAGCACTATTGGACTGGATGCTTATTTTGGATAAGCAATTACCTCCGCAATGGTGAATACCTAACTTTGTGCAAACGGTACTTGGGAACAAGGCAGTTCAAGCCCAAGCTTTCTCAAAATGGTTTTTTACGATTTTGCAATACATGGGCTAGTGAGTTGATTTTTTTACGAAGGAATCAAACTGCTAGATCTAATAAACGCTTCTCAATAAGCTATCAGTAAGTTTTTTATCATGGCATTCTCCTTTCTATCTTATCTCCGTTCTATTTAAATAGAATTATGAAAGCAACAAAACAGACCACTCTATTAGAAAGTCAAATTAACAACTTTTACACAAATTTTCAAGTGGATGAAATTAGTCGAATGATATATGTTCGATGGTATTGCACGTGTTTATGGGTTGACTGAGATTCAAGCTAGGGAAATGGTTGAATTTTCTAGCTATATGAAAGGAATAACCTATGGTCGATTCAATTAATTACTCATAGAATTAATTTCTATTAATTCTAGAGTATCCAAGCCTATTAACCACAAGCCTACGGAGCGCAATTTATTGGTGAATTAATTGTGGTGCAAACCTTAACTACTTACTCGTGCCGTGCAAATACAGTCCCTTTGTTTTTCATCTCCCGATTGAAGTCTAGGGTTAAGATATTTTGGGTGATCTTAATAGCTAAATAACTATGCATCTATTCTTAATGATCGATTCGTTTGTATTCTCGACTTTAAAAACTCCTTTTCAAATCAACACACTCCCTTGCGCAAGGATTTTTTTTTTTAATCGAATCATTATAGAAAATATAGGAGATATTCTTATTTATCAAGATGAGGAAATAGATCCTTTCTTGGAACTCATAAACCTCTATGCATAGATAACTTACACCCAACGTGTACCTCATATAATCTGCTAATAAGTGATCAAGACGTATATCAAAGAATAAGGACCTACTATAAAGTCGCCATGGTTACTCAAGTCTAAGTACTAATTATATGCACTATCATAAGATAGAGAATAATCTATCACCAAATGCCACTACAGCTATCTCATGGAATTCTCTAAGTTAGATCTCTCAGTGAACTTGTTCTTCTAACAAAAACATGTGTCAACTACACCAATTACCCATGAAACAGGGCAATAATTTAACTCCTTGAATTAGTACAAGTCTATCCAAATCTAAGATGTTCTCGTGTCAAAGATTTTATGACTTGGAGAATTTAAGATCAAGACATTTAGAGACTAATTTCATAATCACCATCATATACGTGACCTAACCTTATAGCCTTGAATAATCTAGAGGACTTCTTCGATATCGATTGTTGGTGAGATAATTGATGAGAATATGAAGAAGATGGCCATTTTATTCATATTGCAAAAGTAAGATTGTTTATACAAAAGCAGTTACGACAAGCCAAATCTAATTAGCTGTAAGGTATTGTTTTAACAATTTTCCACTTGCTCTAAAGCCAACAACTCATAATCCTGAGGCCCATCTTCTCAAGATATCTCTCAAAGACTTTTTGGATAAGCGGCTGAGTTAGTAGATTTGCTATATTCTCTTCTGAGGCAACCCGTTCCACTTTAATATCACCTTTATCAACGATCTCCCCAATTAAATGATAACGCCTCAGGATATGCTTAGATTGCTGATGAGATCTTGGCTCTTTTGCCTGCGTGATGGCTCCATTGTTGTCACAAAAAATAATAGCTGACTCGACCATACTAGAAACCATATCCAACTCTTAGATGAAGTTTTTCATCTAAACACCCTCTTTTGCAGCATCTAATGCTGCTACGTATTCTGCCTCAGTGGTCGAGTCGGCCGTGGTATCTTGCTTGGAACTTTTCCAACTTACCACGCCCCTATTAAGACAAAATATAAATTCAAAAACGGATTTACTGTCATCTACATCGGATTGGAAATTAGAATCTGGAAATTCTCCACCACTATAAACAAGAAACAATTCTTTAATTCTTCTCAAGTACTCAAGAATTGCTTTCACGGCACTCCAGTGACCTTTATCGGAGTTGGATTCAAAACAGTTAGTAACACTTAGAGCATACGCTATATCTAGTCTTGTATATAGCATTGCATACATTATGCTTCTTATAGCAAAGGTATAAAGCATGCCAAACATCCTACATCTCTATTCTTCTATTTTTGGGACCATAGACTTAGAGAGATGTGATCTATGTCTCACAGGAATGAACCTCCTCTTGGATTCTTCCATACTAAACCACTTTAGTATTTTATCTATGTATGGACAAAAAGTGAAAGTTAGGCTAAATTAAAATAAAAACGTAGTGGAATAAAACACTCATCACATGAATTAAAGCCTGAAACCTTCATAGGATCTTCATATAAGCATAGAATTTGGATCAAAGGAGAGAAAACCAACCTTGACAAATGGAAAGACAAGCTTGGCCAAACACCAAACTTAGGAACTAAAGTGGTTTTCTTCTTTGATCAATCGTTGATCCACTCCACTGGCTTGATCTTCACCAACTTTTGATGAATCCACTTCAATTCTCCAATTGAAACTTCAATTCCTCCACACACAAGCATTGACCGAACACTTGGAGCTTCAAAAAAACCAATGCCTTGAGTTTCAATCCTTGAGGCTTCAATTTTTTATGCTTCAATTAATGTGGATTCACACTTCTAATGTTGATATACTTTTCCTCTTTAGATTGTCACTTTAGATCTTTTGTTAGAGGGAAGATCTAAGTATGAATTTATGGAAAGAATGAAGGAGATGTAGAGAGAATTTTGGGAAATTCTCAAGCTGAAAATTGTACTTGCTATGAGTGATGATGGGGCGGTTATTGTGGAGGGAAAATGAGGTATTTAAAGTGTGATCCATGCCAATTTGGATGCTTAGTTGGTTGATATTTTGGAGGAAAGAATCTACATATTTTTCCTTCAAATATCATTGGTCCAGTTGGTATCCAAGTTGGGCATATCCATATGGTATTTTAATTAACAATTAATTAATGTATCACATGGTGTCAAACTTTCAAACCTCAATTAAAATTTTCTCCAATTAAATTCTCTTTCTTGGATAAATTAATTTAACTATTGAAATTAATTGAATTAAATCAATAATTAATTTAATTAAATTTAATTAGAATAATTTGATTCCTTAAATTAATCTATCCCATTTTGACTTTTAGTCAAAATTCCTCTCCCATTGCCTAAATCTAATTTAGACGATTATCTCTAACCTAATTAGAGAATCTCAATTAAATTCATACAATGACTAAATCGAGGAAGGGCATGACCTATTAGATTATCAATGAATTCGATATGACTTCGTTACTTTTACGATTTATAATTAATTAAACACTTTAATTATTCACTTATAGAATTAATCTCTATTAATTCTATAATACCCAATCCCATAATCGATGTCTAACCACAAGCCTGTGGAGTTCGATTTATTGGTGAATTAATTGTGTTGTGAATCATACCTACTTACACGTACTGTGCAAATACGATCCCTCCGTTTTCAATCTCCCGATTGTGGCCTAGGGTAAGATAGTTTCGGCGCTTCTAATAGCTCAATAACTATGTATTAATTCTTAATGATCAATTCGTTTGTGTTTTTGACTTTAGAAACTCCTTTCCAAATTGACACATCATCTTGTGTAAGGATTTTCTTAAATCGATTCATCATAAAAAACATAGGAGATATTCTCATTCATCAAGACGAGAAAATAGATAATTTCTTGAAACTCACAAACCTCTATACGTAGATAGCTTGCACCCAACATGTATCTCCAATGACTCGCTCGAAGGTACTCGAGATACGCATCAAAGAGCAAGGACCTACCATAAGGTTACCATGGTTCCTCAAGTCTAATGACTAATTATATGTACTATTATAAGATAGAGATAATCCATCACCAAATGCCACTACAGCTACTCATGAAATTCTCCATGTTAGATCTCTCAGTGAACTTATTCTTCTAACAAGTACCCACTAACATGTATAAATGTCAACTATACTGATCGCTATGAAACAGGGCACTGATTCAACCCTTTAAATTATACATCGTTAGTGCAAGTCTATCCAAATCTAAGATGTTCTCATGTCAAAGATTCTACGACTTGAAAAATTTAAGATCAAGACATCTAGGAACTAGTTTCATGATCACCATCATATGCGTGACCTTGTCTCATAATCTTATTGATCCAGAGGAGTTCTTCTATATTTATTGTTGATGAGACAATATTAGATAATATGAAGAAAATGGTCATTTTATATATATTGAAAAAATAAAATCATTTGTACAAGAGCAGTTCCTACAAGTCAAATCTAATTGGCTATCGGGCACTAATCTAACACAGACTTTGGAAGAGTTCTAGCAATCTTTTTTATCTATCTCTATAGATACATATTCCGAATAAGAAAGATGTATCTCCCAAGCCTTTCATGAAGAATTATATAGACAACCATACTTTAGTATACTCTAACGCTCTCACTTCATTCCTAATGAGTAGGATATCATCTACATAAAGTACTAAAAATTGTATCGTGCTCCGATTGCTCTTCTTATACATATAGGGCTCATACATATTTTGTATGAAGCCAAACCCTTTGACTGTGTCATCAAAACCTATGTTCCAACTTCGAGACGCTTGCTTAAGTCTATAAATGGATCTTCAGAGCATGCAAACCTTTTGAGCGCCCCCATTGGATGTGAAGTCCTCCGATTGCTCCATATAAATTTTTTTATCGAAGTTACGATTAAGAAAAATAGTTTTCACTTCCATTTGTCATATCTCATAGTCATAATATGCAGTTATGACAAGCAAGATCCTAATGGACTTAGGTATTGCGATCGGCGAGAAGGTTTCATCAAAGTCTATACTCGATCGCTGAGTATATCATTTAGCCACCAATCGTGCCTTATAAGTCACAACCTCTCCATTAACTTTCAACTTACGCTTAAAGATTCATTTGCATCCAACGAGTACTATACCGTCTGATGGATCAACTAAGGTACAAACCTTATTGGAGTACATAGAGTCCATTTTGAACTGCATAGCTTGTTGCTATGATCCCGAATCCACGTCTAACATAGCTTCCTCATAGGTTTTTGGATTGCTATCCGATTGACTGATCTCATGAAAAAATTCAAACCTTTCGAGCTCTCTTCTGATCCGATCAGATCTTTTGGGAAGTTATGCGCTTGGAGATTCATTTGCTTTTATTGGTTATGGATTTTTTTCTTGATTGTGAACTTCATCAAATTCCACAATTTCGCCTTTTCTATCTAATAGAAATCATTCTCTAAGAAGGTAACATTTTTCGAAACAAAAACATTTTGTTCCGAAGGATTATAAAAGTAATAACCCACAAGCTCTTTGGGGTAACCCAAAAATTTGCATAAGGTGGATCTAGTATCCAACTTATCTCCCATTAGTCTTTTGACATAAGCAGGAGACCCCCATACCTTCAAATAAAAATACGAGGGTACTTTATTATACCACATCTCATGTGCTATTTTGGGCACCGACTTTGAAGACATATGTTAAGTAACTTTGCTGCCATTTCGAGATTATAGCCCTAAAATGAAAGAGAAACGTCTTGTGAAACTCATGATAGATCGTACTATGTCTAAAGATATAGTTCCTACGTTCCATCACACCATTCAACTGTGGTGTAGCAAGAGAAGTCCACTATGAGAGAATCCCATTCTCTTCCAGATAACTAAGGAACTCGTTACTCAAGTATTCACTTTCTCGATCGGATTAAAGAGTTTTTATACTTAGTTCGAGTTTTTTTTCCACTTCATTCTTATATACCTTGAAGATTTTAAAAGTTTCGAACTTGTGCTTCATAAGAAACACCCATCCATAACGTGTATAATTGTCGTTAAATGTAATGAAATAATTATAACCATCTCAAGCGCTATCTTTTAATGGCCCACATACATCCATGTGAACATGTTCTAATGGCTTAGTGGCAAGTTCTGATTGTCCAACAAATGGTGACTTAGTCATTCTTTCCTTTAAATAAGATTCACAAATCGGTAACTCCTCAATGTCACTTATAGTAGCAACCCTCAGGCAACAACCTATTTATCCTATTTTTGAAAATACATCCATATTTAGGGTGCGATAAGTATGTTTGATTATGGTCATCTAACTTTCTTTTGTTCACTTGTTGAATGTGTAATAATGTAAAGTTAGAATTTAGGGTGTAAAGCCCATTATTTAGTGTACCGATAGCAATTAAAGAATCATTTTTTTAAAAAAAAACACTTTTCATTCTTGCAAAAAATTCATAATTTTCTTTATCCAACACGGAAATTGAAATGATGTTCTTTAACAAAGACGGTATGAAGAGACAATTATTTAATTCTAACTTTCGATTATTACAAGCTAAAGTAACTAGGCTTGAGGTTTCGGTATCAACTCTTGTATCGTTTCTCATCCTAAGGATCACATCTCCTTTACTTAGCTTTTTGTGCCTTTGTATCCATTGCAAGGACTTGCAAAGGTGAGAACTATATACGGCATCAAATAGTCAAATACCCATGTATCATTATTAATCAAAAAATTAACTTTAACAAAGAACATATCATTTTTCAAAGAAGCCAAATATTTCTTACAATTCCTCTTCCAATGCTTAATCTCACCACAATAAAAGTATTTGTCCTGTTTAGTATTGATTTTCTTCTTGATTACACTTGATGATTTTTTAGATTGTTTCCCTTTGAAGAAACTTTCTTCTTTTTACCTGTCTTGCCCTTTCGGGCCTTTAAAGTTAAAGCAACCAATATCTCTTGTCTTTCTTCATAATAGACTCAGCCATGACAAGCATATTACCAAGCTCATTAATCGTCACTTCGAGTTTACTCATGTTTCAATTCATGACGAATTGGTCAAATGAGCTTGGCAATGATTGAAGGATTAAGTCATATAAAGATCATTATCTATAATAATATCAAGTTTCTCGATTTTTTCAATCAAAGAAATCATAATTAAATCATGCTCGTGAACACTTGATCCTTCAACCATACGAGCCCTAAATAATTCCTTGGAAGTGTTATAACATTTATAATGTGTTTGCATCTCACTAACATGGTTCAAGTGCTCGTGAGACTTTTGAAACTCATTCGACATTGATGCCAACATTAGACATTAGGTTTGAATATTATCTTCCCGCCAATGATTGACGATTTCCTGCATATCTTTCGTTGTATTATCGGGGATGGTATCGGGGGGACTTTAAGTCAAAACGTAAGTCCTCTTTTGAAATCAAGTACAATTTTCAAATTTCTAAGCCAATTACTATAGTTGGGACTGGTGAGTTTATTTGTTTCCAAACTAATGGAGAATGAATTTTTAGCCATTTAAATTTGTTGATTTAAAAAATCTATAAAATCGAAGAAGAGAATATAAATATTTATTCATGCAATAATATTAAACATGATATGGTCTTGTATTATGAATTACCTCCCACGATTTTCTTCAAATTTTATGCCCTCTCACAAAATTCGGGAAATCATATTTTCTAGTGGGTTTTAGGGCCTTTAGAAATTATTCATAGACCTACGAGATGTAGCTAACTGCAAATAACTCTTTATGTAGGTAATTAACTTTATCAAGCATCAACTATGCAACTCCTAAAATTATTTTGCCTCATCTTTTATATAGACCCATGACACGTAGCCATCTACACTATTCGATATTAAGTTTGACCCACAAATTCATTTTTACAATCAACTCAATTATGGTCATCCCACGAGACGTAGCTAATGCCATAATTGAACTAATTAAAAGAGCATCACATGCTTGAAGTAGTAATAATAGATTTCCAAATAGGCACGTCCCACAAGACGTAGCCAATGTACCAACCAGGTAGTATCTTATGTCACTTACTTATTAGTGGAAGGCATAGAACATTAAATCTAATTTAATTTGTCTATTATAACTTAATATAATTTTTCATGCAAAAAATATTTATACTTTCTCAGTGAGAGTTTTTGAAAAAATGCCAAGACCTTATCACTATTTTATTTACTCTTATTTAGGGTATCTATTCTAAGCATGCATCACCATACATCACGAGGATAATAATCATAAATAAATACACAAAACAACCTAGCATGTTCCTAGGATTGATGCTTATGAGCCTTGACTAGATAATACACTTAGAGCCATTGGTGCATTACTTAGTAATTTAGGTGAGTAATTAAATAAATAGATCTTATCTATTATATATACATTACCATACATACATGGCCTTCATGTGTTGAACTCTTTCATTATCTTCTTCTTGGTTATAAGATATACCATGCGTAGATGACCTTCAATCAAAAGAAAAAAAAAGACATCACCATCCTAAATCTACTCCCATTACGAAAGGAGGCATGCAGATTCCATTTAATTACAAACCAAATCAATAAATCAACCACTAAAATTATTTTTAACAAGGCTCATAATCATTCCATACATTCATTCAACATCAAATATCCATCACACAAATGCTTGAAATTAAATAAACAATAATTAATTAAACATTCATCATATGGACATATAATTAAAGGCTAACTAGTGCATCATATGCCACTGGAAATTGTTCAGTGTAATTTATTAATTAAATATAGAATTAAACTTAGTTTTAAATCATCTTGGGATGATTTAAAATATTATAAGAAATCAAATCACATCAAGAATTGGATCAAAACATCAAAAAACTTTTTCTTGATAGATTTTTGGATTTGACAGGTGGCCCTATTCAAAGATTTTTAAAAAATTCTCCTTGCTTCAAAAAATCACCAAATTTAAATCACATGTTCCTAGACACATAATAGATGACTCAAAAAATCAAGGAGCACAAAAACAATATCAATTAGAGCACAAAAATCTGAATTATAGTAGGGTTGGTGCATAGATCCAACACTCTCAGGTCTGTTCAGTTGTGCTCATTCAAAGATTTTTAGAAAATTCTCCTGTACTCTAAAAATCACCAAATTTAAACAATAGGTTTCTAGTACATGGTAGATGATTTAGAAAATCAAGAAGCACCAAAACAAAGTAATATAGGGCACCAGAAAGGACCAAACCAGAGAGCTCAGTGCACACATTTTCCAGAAACCTCAATATGTTCTCAACATATTTTTCATGCTCTAATTTATGTAAATTTTTTTATCTAACCTATATTAGATCGAATCTAATTTATATGTATTGATCTCCTAAATATCTTAAAACAATTTTAAAATAGTAGGTCTCAATCAATAACATTAATTCCACTTCTAACTTCAAAATCAACATCAACAGTTCCAATATTCAATCAAATTGAATTTAAAACATGCTAAATCAATATATGACAATGATTATCACATAATTCATATAGATCCAAGCCACACACATAATCTAATGACCTCCAATTTATTACATTGAATCAAGATCACAAAATTCACATCAATTCATCACATGAATTAATGTTTTAACGAAGCTAAAAACTAGCTCATATATGATTTGGCTCTAATACCACTTGAAAGTGAAGATTAGGCTAAATTAAATAAAAAATACATCGGAAATAAATATTCATCAACATGAATCAATGACTAAACCATCAAAGGATACTCATATGAGTATAGAATTTAGATTTAAGAAGAGAAAACCAACATTGATCCTCTTAATTCAAGCTTAGTCGAAACTTGCTTCAAGTGCCCGAAACTTGATACTCTTTTCTTGATCAACCTTTGGTCCACTCCAAGCTTGATGGATTCAATCCAAAACTTGATCAAATCTTCAATACCTAGTTGATGAAGCAACGACTGAATGCTTTGCTACCTTGGTCCAAAAGTTTTCTTCACTTCCTCACCAATGCCGTGACTAATCTCTAAGGAATGATCAACTTTTGATCTTCTAAACTAAATGGATTCACACCTCTAATATTGATCCACTCTTCCTTTTTAGATTGAGAATGAAAGAGATGAAAAGAGAAATAGAGGGAAATAACTTGCAGCGATAAATCACAAAGGGGGCGGCCAAATTAAGTGTGAGATGGTTGGGGGAGTTATTTAAAGTGTGAACATTGTCAATTTAGATGGTTAATTGGTGAGATATCTCAAAGGGCAAAATCTAGATTCTTCTATTCAAATGTCATTGGCCCACTTGGCATCCAAGTTGGATAATTTATGTGGCATTTTAATTAAAAATTAATTAAAGTGCTATATGGATTCCAATTAACTTTAAATATCTATTATAATTCCCTCCTAATTTAAATAGTCTTCTTGAATCAATTAATTCAATTATTGAAATTAATTGAATTAAATTAACCATTAATTCAGTTAGAATAATTTGACTTTTCAAATTAATCCACCCAGGAAGACCCATTTTGACTTTCACTTAAAATCTGTCTTCATTTGTGTAAATCTAATTTGGGCGATTTACTCTAATCTAATGAGAGAATCTCCACATTAAATTCATACTGTAACTTAATCGAGAAAGACGTATAACCCATTAGGTTAATCAATTAATTAGACACGGGCTTATAACTTTAATGATATATGATTAATCTAACAATTTAATTAATTACTTATGGAATTAATCTCCATAGTCAATGTCTAACCACAAAGCCTATGGAGTCTAATTTGTTAGTGAGTCAATCGTGGTGCGAACCTTAACTAGTTATGCATGCCGTGCAAATACGGTCTCTTTGTTTTCCATCTCCCAATTGAAGCCTGGGGTTAAGATATTTTGGACGATCTTATGCATCTATTCTTAATGATCGATTTGCTTGTGTTTTCAACTTTGAAAATTCCTTTCCAAATCGACACACCTTGCGCAAGAATTTTTCTTGAATCGAATCATTATAAAAAATATACGAGATATTCTTGTTTATCAAGATGAGGAAACAGATCCTTTCTTAGAACTCACAACCTTTACGCGTAGATAATTTGCACCCAACATACACCTTATGTGATCCGCTAATAAGTGATCGAGATGCATATCAAAGAATAAAAACCTACTATAAGGTCACCATGATCCCTCAAGTCTAAAGACTATTTATATGCACTATTGTAAGATAGAAAATAATCCATCATCGAATGCTACTACGACTATCTCATGAAATTCTCTGTATTGGGTCTCTCAGTGAACTTGTTCTTCTAACAAGCATCCACTAACCTGCACCCGTGTCTACTACACCGATCACCCATAAAACAGGACAATATGTCCTCATGTCAAAAATTCATTATTAGTGAAAGTCTGTCGAAATCTAATATGTCCTCATGTAAAACATTCTATGACTTGGGAGAATTTAAGATCAAGATATCTAGAGACTAATTTCATGATCACCATCATATGCGCGATCTAGTCTCATAGCCTTAAATGATCCAGATAACTTCTTCCATAACTTCTTCTTACAATGATCAAGATATCTGGAGACAATTTACTATGAGACAATTTACAATGATATAAACTTATACAAGAACATTATGATAAGCTAAATCTAATTGACTGGAGAGCACTATTCTAACAATCTTCCATTGCCCTAAAGCCAATTACTCATAGTTCTTATGTCGATCTTCCCAAGATGTCTCTCAAAAACCTTCTGGATAAGCGGTTAAGTTAGTGAACCTGCTATATTCTCTTTTGAGGCAACCTCATGTTCCACTCTGATATTACCTCTATCAATAATCCCTTGAATCAAATGACAATACCTCAAGATGTGCTCGGGTCACTGATGAGATCTTGATTTTTGTGCCTGCACCATGGCTCTATCATTGTCACAGGAAATGACAACTGGCTTGGTCATGCTAGGAATTACATCCAACTCTTGGATGAAATTTTTCATCCGAACACCCTCATTTGTAGCATCTGATGTTGATATGTATTCTGCCTTAGTAGTCGAGTCGGCTGTGGTATCTTGCTAGGAACTTTTCCAACTCACTATGCCGCTATTAAGACAAAATATAAATCCAGAAATGGATTTACTATGATCTACATCAGACTGAAAACTAGAATTTGGAAACCCTTCTAGTTTCAATTCTCCACCACCATAAACAAGAGACAACTCTTTAATTCCTCTCAAGTACTTGACAATTGTTTTCACGGTACTCCAGTGACTCGCTCCTGAGATAGATTGAAAACAAATTGTAAACTTAGAGCGTTCGCTACATCCGTTCTCGTACATAGCATTGCATACGTTATATTTTCTATAACAGAGGCATAAGGTGTAACGACCCGGATCTAGAACATCCGTCCCTAGACCGGAAATCGCTACTCGATGGGAAGGGGCTTATAAAATCATCTTCAATTTTCAATGCAGCGGAAATTTTATTCAATAGATAATCAAGTACATACTCATTACAAGCCCCAATTTTTTTTTTTTCCAAAAAGAATCTAACTTATTAGTATTAACTTGAGTATGT
>JACFYI010003257.1:9368-51255 GCA_014898755.1 Handroanthus guayacan | reverse complement strand
TAGTTCCCTACGTGTGAGTAGCGTTCCGAACCTAGGGGCTGATGCTCTAGGATCTCGGGGCGTTACACCACTACTCTTCTTACACACATAGAGCTCATACACATTTTCTATGACACCAAACCCTTAAATGTCTTATCAAAATATATGTTTCAACTTCAAGATGCTTGCTTAAGTCTATCAATGGACCTTTGAAGTTTGCAAACCTTTTGCGCTCTTTCACTAGATGTGAAGCCCTACAATTGCTCGATATAAATTTCTTTATCAAGGTTACCATTAAAAAAAATAATTTTTATATCCATTTGCCATATCTCATAGTCATAATATGCAGCTATGGCAAGTAAGATCCTAATGGACTTAGGCATTGTGACCAGCGAGAAGGTTTCCTCAAAGTCTATACCTAGTCACTGAGTATATCCTTTAGCCACCAATCTTGCCTTATAAGTTACAATCTCTCCATTAACTCCCAACTTACGCTTGAAGATCCATTTGCATCTAACACGTACTATACCCTCTGGTGGAGCAATAAAGGTCCAAATCTTATTGGAGTACATAGAGTCCATTTCGAATTGAATAGCTCGTTGCCATTATCTCGAATCTACGTTTGACATGGCTTTCTCATAGGTCTTTGGATTGGTATCTAATTGACTGATCTTATGAATAAATCCGAATCTTTCGGGCTCTCTCCTAATCCAATCAGACCTTCTTGGAAGTTGCGTGCATTGAGGTTTATTCGCTTTTATTGGTTGTGGGTTTTCTTCTTGTCTTTTCTATCTAATAGAAACTTCTTCTCTAATCAAGTGGCGTTTCTCGAAACAAATACCTTTTGTTCCGAAGAATCATAGAAGTGATAATCTGCAAACTCTCTGAGGTAACCCACAAATGCATAAGGTGGATCTAGCATCCAACTTATCTCCCACTAGTCTTTTGATATAAGTAGGAGACCCTTATGCCTTCGAATAAGAATATGAGGGCGCTTTATTATACCACATCTTATTTGGTGTTTCGAGGGCATGGCCCCAAAATAAAGAGAAAGAAGGTCCATGAAACTCATGATAAATCGTATCATGTCTAAAAAGTACGGCTCTTAAGTTCTGCAACACCATTCAATTGTGGTGTAGAAAGAAGAGTCTACTATGAGACAATTCCATTCTCTTCTAAATAACTAAGAAACTCGTCACTCAAGTATTCGCCTCCTCAATTAGATTGAAGAGTTTTTATACTTAATTCTAGTTGCTTCTCCACTTTATTTTTATACACCTTGAACATTTCAAAACTTCAAATTCATTCTTCATAAGAAATACCCATCCAAAACATATATAATTATTAGTAAATGTAATGAAGTAGTTACAACAACCTCAAGTACTAACTTTTAGTGGCTCGCATACATCTGTGTGAACAAGTTCTAACGGCTAGTGGCACGCTTCGATTGTCCAACAAATAGTGACTTGGTCATTTTTACCTTTAAACAAGACCTGCAAGCTGGTAACTTCTCAATATTACTTATAGAAAGCGACCTTGAGGCAACTAACCTACTTATCCTATTTTTTAAAATATATCCAGGTTTAGCATGCCACAAGTATGCTTGGTTGTGGTCATCTAACTTTCTTTTGTTCTCTTGTTGAATTTGTAATAATATAAGTTAGAATCTAGGGTGTAAAACCTATTTATTAGTGTACCGGCAGCAATTAAAGAACCATTTTTAGAAAGAAAATACTTTTTATTCTTGTAAGAAAATTTATAATTTTCATCATCTAACATGGGGATTGAAATGATGTTCTTTAACAAAGACGGTATAAAGAGACAATTATTTAATTCTAACTTTTGTTTATTATAAGTTAAAGTACCTAGGCCTAAGGATCGATGTCAACTCCAGCATCGTTTCCTATCCTAAGGATCACATCCCTTTTACTTCGCTTTTTGTGCCTCTGTGCCCCTTGCAATGACTTGCAAAAGTAAGAACCACATGTAGTATTAAATGCCCATATATCATTGTTAATCAAAATATTAACTTCAATGAGGAACGTACTGTTTTTTAGACAAGCCAAATACTTCTTACAATTCCTCTTCCAATGCCCAATCTCATCACAGCAAAAACATTTGTCCTCTTTAGTATTGGCTTTCTTCTTAATTCCACTCAAAGATTTTGTAGCTTGTTTTCCCTTAGAAGAACCACTTTTTCCTTACCTTGCCCTCTCGAGCCTTTGAGGTTGAAGCAACCAATACTGGCAATAATTGATGGATTAAGTCTATATAAAGATCATTATCTATAATAACATCAAGTTCCCCAAGTTTTTCAATTGAAGAAATCATCTTTAAACCATGCTTGTGAACACTTGATTATTCAACCATACGAGTCCTAAACAATTCCTTGAGGTATTATAACGTTCATAATGTGTTTACACGGAGTATAACTACTCCAAGTGCATGTGTATCAGACTAGCATATTTCATGTTCTCGTGAGACTTTTGAAACTCACTTGACATTGATACCAACATTAGACATCGAGTTTCAAAATTATCTTCCTGCCAATGATTGATGGTTTCTTGCATGTCTTCCGTTGCATCATCAAGGATGGTATTGGGGGAACTTTGAGTCAAAATGTAGCGCCCCGAATCTAGAGCTTCCACCCCTAGACTGGGTTGCTACTAAAATGATATCATTGCACAAATAAAAGATAACAACTACAACTTTTATTAGAAATACAACTCTTCAATGTACATTTCTTCATATTTACATTAAGACAAAACAATGTGCTAGGCTAACTACAATATTCTTCCAATGCTTTAACCTGTAAAATATTTTGATAACGTAAGTTCCGAATGAACTTGGTAAAATTTATGGGTAGATTAGAATGACAAGAGGTAATGAATGAATTGGATGAACAAGGGAATGATAACAATAGGATCATTGGAAATCATTGTCAAGAAGTGTAAATTACGGCTGAACTAGTTATTTAGTGGATCTGTCACCCTTATTACTTCAATAATATATCAATCCTTATCCCTCCAACATTTTGTTTTCAACCCTCGACACTTCGAGGGGACCAATAGGCACGGTCGACTACGTGCCATGGACCAATTTCCTGGAAAACCTACCTCCAGGCAATCGTGGAACTGTCCAACATTTGGGAAACCCTGCAGGAGACTGACTGATAGTTCGATACTGCCCAGAGTTCTCACCGGTGGTTCCCAGGCCCAATAATCAATAACATTTAGGTTTCAAAATAATAGGATCAATACTTTTCAATGATTGGACCGATCAATCAAGAACATCAATAAACACGGGATGAATTCATCAATAAATATTTTGGATTGTCAATAAGAAGCTATAGGAGCAGAGCATAAAAAGGAATAAAAAGCATAAATGAACTAAAATAGAACCATGATTTCAATGAACAAGGATCGCGTACGATGTATGAATCAATAGAATCGATGAATTAACGAAAATCTAATTTCAAGGAACAAGAATTGCATACGATGAATAAATCAATAGAATTGATGAATTAATGAAAAATCGGTAGAGAGTAACCATAAACTTTACCTAGTATTTTCTTCAAAAGTTTCTCTTAGTTTTCCATAATTCTTCCTCTTTCCTTTCGTGCTTCAACTCCAAAGTTGGATTTATAAAGATTTGGAAAGATTTATTGACTAATTTCTAGTTTGAAACTTTATGTGTTTGTGTGTGTGTGATTTGTGTGAATGAAGAAATTAAAGACCACCTACCCCTATTTATAGTTGTAGTTTGAGAGTTTAATTGCAAAGGAAAAATAGTTTACGGGGCTAGGATTTAATTAAAATATAGCTTAGGGGGCTATACGAAAATTAGACCATTGAAGTGGTCAAATAGAAATTTTTCATGTAAGTAAAAGTGATAAGAATTTGTCAAGCTTATGCCATGTGGGAAGGTGATTTGTAAAGTGAAGATTTGAGATAAGATATGGGAAGATTTGGGATAAGGTATGAGGAGATTTTGTGAAAAGTGGACAAATGAGATTTTTCCATTTTATTGAAATTTGCCAAGTATCGGGTTGAGTTGTAAAAGGAAGATTTGAGGATATAATATGAAAAGATTTTGTGAAAAATAGTCCAATAGAATTCTTCCAAACTAGAGTGCAAATGATCGAATAGAAATGTGCCATGGAGGATAATGAATCGGAAACCTAAAGATTTGGATAAGATAGCATAGGATCTAGTAGGGTTTTGGGTAGCTAAGTAGGATTTTTTCCCAAGTGTATAAGTATGGCATGGATGGTAAGATAAGTGCCAACCAATGTGTTGAGGTGTAAAGTCTAAGATTATAGGATAAGGTAGATGCAATTTGTTCCAATGAAATTTTGCCAACTAAAGTATTGAGTTGTAAAACTAGATAAGATAGAATAAGAATAAAGTATAGTGGTGCAACATGGCATTATGAGATTTGGCCATGATAATATGCAAAGTGGTGCAATGAAAATTTGCCAAATTCCTCTACATAGTAGATAAGATTTTTGAAAAAAATACAATTGTACCCTTTGAGAACATGTGTGTGTGAGTGCCTAGTTATTTGGCTTGTAAAAAGAAATTTGGAAACGAATTTAAGATGTAAAAATATTAGAAAATTTTGGAATTTAAGAAGAAATAAGGAATTTTTGTAACAAAATTTATGGATGAGTATAACAACTTTAAAAATCAGTAGAAAATAATTAAAACTTGTAGAAAGCATTTAAAATTTGAAAAAAGTATTTTTATACATGAGAAAATATAGTTATGCATGGATAAAATTTTATTAATGGAGTTAAGGAATTTTGCGGGATGCTACGCAAAACATTAGTCCTCTTTTCGGAGTCAAGTATAATTTTTAAATTTCTAAGCCAATCACTATAGTTGAGACTGATGAGTTTATTAGTTTCCAAAATAACAGAGAGTCGATTTTAGCCATTTGAATTTGTTGATTTATAAAATCTACAAAAGTAAAGAAGAGAATATAAGCATTTATTCGCACAATATTATTAAACATGATATGATCTTATATCATGAGTTACCTCCAACTATTTTTTTCAAATTATATACACTCTCAAAAAATTTGGGAAATCATATTTCCCAGTGGATTTTAGAGGCCTTAGAAATTATTTATCGACACACGAGATATAATCATCTACATATAACTCTTTAGGTAGGTAACTTATTTTACTAATTGCATCAACTATGCAACTCCTAAAATTATTTTGCCTTATCTTTTGTATAAACCCACGAGACGCAGCCATCTATACTTTTCGATGTTAAGTTCGACTCACTAATCATTCTTTACAATTAACTCAATTATGGTCATCCCATGAGATGTAGGCAATGCCATAATCAAACTAATTAGAAGAGCATCACATGCTCGAAGTAGTGATCAAACCTTTCCAAGTAGGCAGAACTCATGAGATGTAATCAACGTACCCACCTGGTAGCATCTTATGTCGCTTACTTATTGGTGGAAGAAATGGAACATTAAATCCAATTTAATTTGTCTATTGTAACTTAATATCATTTTTCTTCCAAAAAATACTTAGACTTTCTAAGTGAGGGTTTTTGTAAAATTGCCAAGACCTCATAAATATTTTATTTACTCTTATTTAGGTTATTTATCCTAAGCATGCATCACCATACATCACAAGGATAGTAATCATAAATAAGTAAATAAAATAACCTAGCATACTCCTGAGGTGGGTGACTATGAGTTTTGACTAAATAATGTACTTAGAGCCATTAGTGTATTACTTAGTGATTTTAGGTAAGTAATTAAATGATAGATTCTATCTATTACATATGCATAACTACATATACATGGCCTTTATGTCTTGAACTCCTTCATCTTTTTCTTCTTGATTACAAGATATAACATGCATGCATGGCCTTCAATCAAAAGAAAAAGAAGATCTCACCATCCTGAATCTACTCTTATTATAAGATGGAAAGGAGGCATGCAAGCTCCATTTAATTACAAACCCAATTAATAAATTAATTCATTAAAACCATTTTAATGAGGCTCATAATCATCCCATACATCTATTCAATATCAAACATCTATCACATAAATACTTGAAATTAAATAAACAACAATTAGTTAAACATTCATCAGATGAACATAAAATTAAATGCAAACTACTGATTAAATGCCACTATTTTGCCACTAGAAATTGTTTAATACAAATCTTCAATTAAATGTGGAATTAAACTTAGTTTTAAATCGCCTTAAGGTTTCTAAAATCCACCAACAACTTGGGGATGATTTAAAACACTCTAGGAGATCAAATCACATCAAAAATCGGATTAAAATATCAAGAAACTTTTCTGCGACATATTCTCGAGTCTGATAGGTCACCTCTATTCAAGAATTTTTAGAAACTTGTTCTTGACTCCACAAATCACCAAATTTGAACCACATATTCCCAACACATAATAGATGACTCAAAAAATCAAGGAGCACAAAAATAACATCAATTAGAGCACAAAAAGCCTGAATTACAGAAGGGTTGGTGCACAGACATAGCACTCTCGGGTCTATTCGGCAATGCTCATTCAAAGATTTCTACAAAATTCTTCTCGATTTCAAAAATCACCAAATTTAAACCATAAGTTCCCAATAGTAGATGACTTAGAAAATCAAAGAGCACAAAAATAAAATCACATAAGGTATCGAAAAGGACCAAACCCAAGAGCACAGTGCACACATTTTCCAAAAACCTAAATATATTCTAAACATGATTTTCATGCTCTAATTTATGTAATATTTTATCCAAGCTATCTTAAGTCCAATCTAATATATGTATTGATCTCCTAAATGCTTTAAAAGAATTTTAAAACAATTAATTACAATAATCTACATTAATTCCACATCTTATCACAAGATCAACACCAACAATTCTAATATTAAATCAAATTGAATTCAAATCATGCTAGATAGATATATAGCATCAACGATCACATAATTCATATAGATCCAAGCCACAAGCACCATTTGGTGACCTCCAATTCATCAAATTGAATCAAGATCACCAAATCTTACATTAATCCATTACATGAATCAATGTTTTAATGAAATCTAAATCAAACTCATATGTTTGGCTCGGCTACCACTCGAAGGTGAAGCTAAGGCAAAATTATAAAAAAATTACAGTGGAATAAATATATAATTACATTCATCAGCCATGAATTACTAGCCTAAACCTTCAAAGATCACCATATGAACATAGATCTAGATCTAAAGAAGAGGAAATTACCTTGATCGAATGAAAAATCAATTCGGCCATGAGGATTCTTGCAATAACTGAACACTTGGTCGTCAACCTTTGATCAACACTTGATCTCTTTGAATGATCCAATTCAATGCTTGAAAGGAAACCTTGATCTTCTTCCGAATCTTAAAAGAATCGAAAGTCTTTCCCAAAATTCCTCAAGACCATAACCTCAATTCCTTGAACCAACACTTGATTCTTCAATCTCTTAGGTGGATTCACACTTGGATGCTGGATCCACACTTCCGCTTTTGAAATCTCGCAAATTTATAGTTAGGTCTAAACTGAGGGATGAAGATCTAATGAAAAGATGAAGAGGAAATTGATTTTGGAGGGAGAGAGAATTTTTGAAATTTTTTTCAGATTTTCCTTCCCTATTTTTCAGCCATATGGTGGTGTGGGAGGTGTGATGCTGGTTATTTATATCCTATTTGGAGTCCTAAGTGGCATTGAAGTTAGAGGAGAGGATCTAGATCCTTCTTTTAAATTCCATTGGTCCACATGGTATCCAACTAGGATATTTCATGTGATATTTTAATTAACACTTTAATTAAAACGCCACATAACTTTCCAACTTGGCACTTGTGAAAATAAATTCTCTCTCTAATTTAATTCTTCTGCTTGGAATAATTAAAATCAACTATTGAAATTAATTGAATTAAATTAATAATTAATTGAATTAAATTAATAATTAATTTAATTAGACTAATTTGATTCTTTAAATTAATCTATCCAAGAAGACCACTTTGACTTAGATCAAACATTTTGACTTTTAGTAAAAAAATCCTCTTCTTTGGCCTAAAATCGATTTAGGCGATTTCTCTCTAATTTAATTGGAGAATTTCCATTAAATTCATCCCGAAGATAATATCAATGAAGGGTGTGACTCTCTAGGTTCATCAATTAATTAGACATGTTCTTGTAACTCTTTACGACTTACGATTAATTAAACTATTTAATTAATCACTCAAAGAATTAATCTCAATTAATTTTAGAGCACCCAATCTTCACAGTCGATGTCTAACTTCAAGTCTATGGAGTCGAATTTATTGGTGAATTAATTCATGTGAACCTCATTAACTTACGCATACCATGCAAATACAGTCCCTCCGTTTTCATCTCCCGATTGTGGCCTAAGGTCAAGATATTTTCGATATCCCTAATGGCCCAATAACTATACATCTATTCTTAATGATTGATTCATTTGTGTTCTTAATTTGGAAACTCTTTTCCAAATCGACACACTACCTTGCGTAAGGATTTTCTTGAATCGAATCATCATAGAAAACAAAGGAGATATTCTCATTCATCAAAATGAGGAAACGGATCCTTTCTTGGGACTCACAAACCTCTAGGCAACATGCACCTCATACGATCCACTAGTAAGTGATCGAGACGCACATCACAGAACAAGGACCTATCATAAGATTATCATGGTCCCTCAAGTCTAAGAACTAATTATATGTACTATCGTAAGATAGAGAATAATCCATCATTGAATACCACTACGACTATCTCATGGAATTCTCTATATCAGATCTCTCAGTGAACTTGTTCTTCTAACAAACACCCACTAACATGCATCGGTGATTACCCATGAAATGGGATAACAATTCAAACCCTTGAATTATGCATTGTTAGTGCAAGTCAGTCCAAATCTAAGATGTTCTTGTGTCAAAGATTCTATGACTTGGAGAATTTAAAATTAAGATATCTAGAAACTAATTTCATGATCACCATCATATGCGTGACCTAGCCTCATAGCCTTATATGATCTCGAGGACTTCTTTCATATCGATTGTTGATGAGACAATTCATGAGGATATAAAGAAGATGGCCATTTTATTTATATTGCAAAAATAAGATTGTTTATAGAAGAGCAGTTATTACAAGTCAAATTTAATTGGCTGCGGGGCACTACTTTAACAATGTGGCCAATGCCTTGGGGAGTACTTATCGATGGAAAATGGCCTATAAGCACTCATGAGGGAAGACATGTCAAAGTGAAAGCCCATGGAATTTTTGAACAAACACCTATGAACGAGCATATGGAAATAGGGTTAAAAGTAGTAGATAGCTTGGTTCCTATAGGTCACGGTCAATGAGAACTTATAATCGGGGATTGGCAAACTGGAAAAATAGTTATTGCTATTGATACCATATTAAACCAAAAGGAATTGAACTCAACTGTAGCACAATTCGTTCAAATTCTTTTAAAAGCAAATGCTTTAGAATATTCAATTCTTGTAGCAACCACCGCTTCGGATCCTGCTCCTCTGGAATTTTTGGCCCCATATTCTGGGTGTGCCATGGGGGAATATTTCTATGATAATGGAATGCACGCATTAATAATCTATGATGATCGTAGGAATAAGCTATGGCATATCGACAAACGCCATTATTGTTATGCTGACCACCAGGTCATGCAACTTTCCAAGGAGAAGTTTTCAATTTACATTCCCATCTCTTAGAAAGAGCAGCTAAATGATTGGACCAAACAAGCATAAGTAGCTTGATTCCAAGTGGTCGACTCTTTTATAACTTTTCACAGCTAGGTAATTCACGTAGCATTCTATGGTTTTTGCAACATTTCTCTTAAGATTTTCATCATAGACTGTACTTCATATCCTACATGTTTATAACCCGACGGGCATGACTATATAAGGTAAGAGTCAATGCCCAAAGAGGTGCGGAATGGGTAAATCTGTAGATGTCATCCGGGTGCTTTTCCTCCCTATCTAATAAAGCCGATGTTGGGAAGCTTCTGCACCTCTTTCTTTATCATTTCCATGAGTGGAGGGTGGAACTTTCTCTGTGCTTGTTTTATCAACTTTGCATCTTCTTGAATTTTTAGCTCATGGACAATAACGTATTTATTCCCTAGCATCTTCGCACAGCAGAATGCAAACACATCACAGAACTCTCGGAGAGGTGGGGTATACTACATCACTTCTTTAGGAGCAAGGTGGGACATTGATTATGTTGGGCGTGGTTCATCATCCCTGCTAAAATGGATCTGCTTTACTTTGCCTTCAGTGGGAGGGGCTTGGCGTAATAGGGGGCTCCTTTCTTTCTTACCCTACACATCTTAAAGCTTGGAGTTTTTCTTAATCTTCCTCACCTGATTCATCAATGCTGGAGCTCAATTAGGATACCTAACCTCCCCAAGAGTTCCGTGATGTGTTTGCATTTCGTGTTGCACATTATTGGATGCTTGCTAGAGAACAAGTTCATTGAAAGACTCGCCAAGAGAAATGCATAAGGTAGCCATAGTAGCATTTAATAATGAGAAGTTCTCTTACTTATGCTAGTGCATATTATTAGTCCTTTGAGTTGAGGAATCATATCAACCTTGTGATAGGTCTTTGTTCTTTGATGTGTATCTCTATCCCTTACCAAATCATACGAGGTACTCATTGGGGATAAGCTTTCTACACATGGAGGTTTATAAGTTTTAATAAAGGATCTGATTCCTAGTCTGATAAATGAGTGCATCTCTTATGCTTTCTAATGATGCTTGGTTTGCTAAAATCCTTACGTAAGGTGATGTGACTATTTGGAAAGGAGTTTTCGAATGAGGTGTCATATTAAATCGTTCATCTAGAATAGAAGCATAGTATTAGAATTATTAAGGCACCGAAAATACCTTGATCGAGGCCTTGGTCAGGAGATAGGAATCGGAAGGACCCTATTTGTGGAACGCAAAAGTAGAAATGTTCATATCAAGATTAATTTCACCAATTAATTGGGCTCCATGGGCTTGTGTGTAGACATTGATCATCGAGATTTGGCTAGAATTAATAGAGATTAATGCTAATGAGTGATTAATTAAAAGAGTTGAATTAATCGCAAGTATTTATTCACTAATTAAATTGAAAATTATTGCAAACCCATGTCTAATTAATTGTTGAACCTAATGGGTCACACTCAAAAGCCATGATGGGAACACATGGATTAAACGATTTAGATAAATTGCTTAATAGAGATTAACTATAAGATATGATTTTGACTAAAGTAAAAGGGTTTGACAAAAGTGAAAATTAAGCAATTGGCTAGATTAATTTGAAGAGTCAATTAGTCTATTAATTTAATAGTTAATTTATCAAATTAATTTAAGGTGTCAAATTATAATTGTGTCAAGTTGCCAATTTAATTTTGGAGGAAAATTCAAAAGGGAATCTAGCGCCAACTCATATCCTATTTGGACTCCAATTGGGCCAATGAGATTTTGAGAGAATTTAGTGCACGGATGGTGTGACCATCTATCTAGAAAGATCTTAAAATAACCGATTCACTTGGTAAATCCAAGTTGCATATAAATATATCAATGTGGCTGGCCATTAGAGATTAATGCCACAATTGCATGCACTTTTGAATTTTTCCCTATAGAATCTTTCAAAATATCTCCTCTCTTCTATCTCTCTCAAATCTCCATTAAAGAAGAGTGAAATCTATTCTTCATCTTCTTCATGTATTCTCTCCTAAGATGAAGGTGTGCGGATTAGCATTAAAGGTCCCACACTTGGAGGATTCCTTGGTGTAATCCTTGCTTTTGGATCAAAATTTGGGGTTGCCTTGAAGAGGAATTATTGTCCAAAGTTTAAAGAGAAAGAAATCCTTTAGAGGATTTGCATCCTCCTAGATCAAGGGCTTAAGGATTAGAGATCAAAACTTGAAAATTGGAGATCTAGGCTTTAAGGCTTGGAGCTTTGATATCAAGATTTGGAGAAGAAAATCAAGCAACTCCTTTGTGGAATTTACTTTTTCAACAAGGTAGATCTCTATTCCCTATAATTCATTTGATTGCATAAGTTGATTCAAGGAGATACATATTAATCTATATTGATTGAGTTTAAATTTTTGCAGCGTTTACGATTTTTGAAACCAAATTGTGTCTCCTTCTACTCTCAGAATGGCACACCAGAAGTGATAATGGAAGACTCACGCCTACGCGCATTGCTTATGTACCCTATTGGGCCTCTTCTTCATGATCAGATGTGATGCTAATAGTGACCACATTAGATGAGCTTTTCCTATTTTGAGCTGCCGAAATGATGGGGGGCTTAGATCTCAGCACTATGAGAAATTTGGTTTGAAAGGTATTTTCATTTTTCTTATGGAAGGCATAAAAGCAGGATTAGAAAGATTTCATATCTTCCTCTAAATCTTGTACTCTATGCTCCATGGTGGAAAACCAAATCCCTCGCCAAGCCTGAAGACCCGCAACAGATAGAAGAGGATCTATTCAATCACAAAGTCTTATAACCCAAAAGGCTAGATGGGATCTTAGTTGTTTGACTTGCCAAAACACCCACTAGCTCCCTGAGTTGTTATTTCGAGGACTAATAAAGGACTCATCAGTGCATGAGGCATCATTAGCTAATACTACCAGGTGACCTACATCCAAGATAGGCACATGCAGGTGAGAATTCCTCATCTACTTAGCCACATCATAGAGCTTCCATATGTGGGCAAACCGAACTAGATTTTCATCCGAGTTCATTGACCACCACATCATCTCCACGATAGGAGCAGGAATCCTCTAATCGAACTTCACCAGATAAGGCAAACCTTGCAGTACCGCTTAAGGAGATGCAGCTAAGACTTAACCCAACACCGAATCATGGTGTCCTCACAGAATTCATACCTCAACTCCCTAGGAAAAGCTTCCATAGGAATTGACCTAAGTTCCAATAAGTCCTCTGATTGAAGATAATCAACTAGAAGACCATAATGGTATGGATTGATTGGGCTCCCTTCAACCAACCACAAGTCAAATAGGAGAACCCGTTGGCTATACATTAGTTTTAGCCAAGTATTTTGAGCATAAAGCTTACTATGATTCTTATAACTATTCCTATTGATTCGATAGGCAACTGGGAAAGGTAAACCATAGTTTTCCACAATCCCTACGATACCATAGGGATGGAACCTGTTCAAAAGGTATTGCAACGAGGCCGGGATTTATGTTAATAGGGAGTGGGATAGAGACTACAATGGCTTTGGAAGTCGAAGTGTTCAATGGAGAAGAAAGCTCGATTTTTTCAAAGAGAGAGGTAGAGGGTCTCGACTAGTTCTTTTCCATCCAATTCTAGTGTACTTCTTTGTGCGAGCTAGTGCCCATGCTATTTCTTTTTACTTACCTTGCATATTTAACCACTTTTTAGAAAGCTATAGCAGGACTGTAAATAGATTCTTTCAATAGAAAGTTCGAGTATTGAAAGCTAGTGAATTTTCTTTTCAAGTAAATCTTTCCCAGTTCTATTCTTGGTATAAGGCAACAGAAATGGGGGTGCCTTCTAGTTCCCAGTAATAAAGATAGCACTTGAGAAGATTTTATCCTTCTCCAATCGGGCTGTATAGAGACATATCTTTACATAGTTGGTCTTACTAGATATATATTTTTTGTAATAGAGCCTAGTTTCTTTGCTAGTAATAGTAGAGGATAGAGCTAAGGATAGACAATACTACATTAATAGCTAACGTGTACACCAATACTTGGCATATGATATTTTCAGAAAGTGGGAAAGTGTGATTTTCTTGTGGGCAGTAGAGAGAAATGATTTTCTTTCTAGAATTATTTGTTTATGGTTGGATAGGAGCCAACATGATATCTGTCAAGATCGTTGCTTCTTGGGTCCTAAAGCTATAGGTCAAGCAAAGAATAATCCTTCACATATGTTAGCCTGTTGAGTCTTTCCTAGAGAGCTAGGGGCTGAAGAAGAAATAGGGAAGGTAATTAGAGAGAGCTTTATTTAGATTTAAATAACTTGCTTTTGATCTTGTAGGTAGTTTTGATACTAGCTGGATAGCTTGGCTTGGAGTTATTTATTCCCATTTACACTATTGGGATAACATAAATAAGATTTATAAAAAAATACCATCCGAATGTCTTCTAGTCCTTTCATTATTGATAAAAGTAAGACTTCTATTCTTAATATTATATCTTGCTAAAAGTGAATGCTTTCTTGGCTTGTGAGAAATCTCTGGAGTGCCCTATAATCAAGTTGGAGTTCTCCTATTGATCGAGTAGTTCATAGTGTAAATTGAGAAAGCTAGTTGTATTCCAATCTGTAGTCTTCTGCTAGCAAGCTATGATATATAGGACTATGCTTTCTAATCTTCCCAAAAAGAAAAAGACTTCTATTTTCCAGTGCTAGGAGTACCCATAGCCTGTCTTTAGTCTTTTCCCTTAGAAAAGTTGGTAAGCAATTTGGCATAGCAAATCCAGCAATAAAGTAAGAAGTTGGTAAAGGCTAGCCTAAAGTAAAGAAAGATTTTTCCATTTTCATCTTCTTCTTATGTTATGAGAAGTCCTCATATCCGTCCTCTGCTTACTCTCTCACTCTCATGCTTTAACAATCTTTAGGGTTCTTCCTAAGTGTTTTGGTTAAGTCAATTCCTTTGTCTGTCTAAAAGCCTCCTATCGTAGTTTAGAGTGATCTAGCCACAATTGCAGTTCTAGGGTAAGATATTTCTTAAGTTCCTGTAGTCTCTTTGTAAATAGAGTAATTTAGTTCGAACCAGATCCTTTATTCTCTATTTGAATGAGTGGGAGTTCTTTCTCCCAATCAATGGCTCTCTCATGTACCTCCTTTTCTTTCTTCAAACTATTGATAAACTCTTTTAGATAACAAAGACTCTATATTTGATCACTTCTATCAGAACAAAGAATTGAAGCTATCCCAAGGGCACACTATTCCATCCAAAGAAGAGATCAAAGATAAAAAGTACTAAATGGCACAAGACCTAGAGGCATAACACTAATAATTGTGTTGTTTTCTAAAATTTGATCCAAGATGCAGTCGAGAAGGGGTAGACTAAGGGCAGACTGAAGTTCCTAGGGAAGCGGAAGGCAGCTTGCTGCTAGTGGACTAGGATCTATTTCTTGACATGATGCTTATGAACATGTTGACACTGAAGTTCGAGCTAGTGTTGGACACATCATCTGAAAGCCACAAAGGTTGACAACCATAACAAGCTGGGTAAATCTCAAAACCAACGCATGGATCCTCTAATGATTAGTTACTTTGTGCTAGATGTCATGTAGAGTTAGAAGGAAGTGGGAAGAGACAAAAGACCCCAGCACTTCCTTGAGCTAATCCCTAAAGTGGTTTATAACCCAAATCGGCTTAGCTCACTTTCAGGGATCCACTGGATCAAAGATAGAGATCATTCTTCCTTTAGCAGCTGAGAATAAAGAGTAATTCCAATCTCTGAAGTACGACCAACCTTAGGTCCTTCTGATGCCGAGAAGCAAACTACTTCTTTGAATCTGCTCAGCACTACTCTTCAAAACCATGCTAGCTCTTAACCTTCTAGAACTAAGCTAAAGAGACTTTATACCCCATGTCTTGTGGTACCTAGATCACATCTCAATGTCTTAATAAAGGGGAAATAGACTAAGAGTCCTAGCCTAAAGAGAAAAGCAATTGATTGGCAGTTAGATTGACGAATTCTCTCCCAGCTCGTTGTAGGTGGCCAAGCTTGAAACCATTCCACAAGACAAGAACCATTCCTTGAATTGGGCAATGGAAGAAATTATCCCAAAAGAAGAAAGAATGGTTTCAAATAGGCCCTATCTGAGTAAAAGCACGTATGAGACTTTAGACAGAAGCGGGTAGTTTAACTTATCCTAGTAGAAAGAGGAAAGATTACCTTCTTTCTTACTGCAGATGCAACCACTAAAAAAAAAAAAAATCACTGGAAGGACCTCATGACTATGGTTAGCTCGAAACTTATTGAGATCGAATCATTAGATACTAGAACTTTCTTGTGCTATGAACGAAAAAAGGAAATATCTGTTGTTTTGATGAATTGGAAGTATAGAGACATTGGAAATGGTTTGATAACAGTTGGTTAGGAGACATAGATTAGCAACTAGATCTTAGACAGCAAATCTCCTTCTTGCTAGTAACAAGATCGAGAAATAGAGATATGGGATCACAAAGCATCTCTGACAAATAGCTCCCGAATTATTGAAAGCCCTGCCAATACTAAAGGTTCTACACACTCTACTTACTCCGCATACACTAATATCGAACTACGACCATCTAGCCTAAGCTTAGAAAACAGAATCCATCAGGGTGGACAAGAAAGGAAAGCCATTGGCTTTTACTCAAGAACGATTGATACACTTGCTAAAGATTCCTGCTGAGGGACATAGTCCATTCCGACTCTTTTTGGGTCAGAGTTTTAGTCATCCCTTATGGTCCCTTCAGGTTTAAGAAAGAAAAGAAAAAGGGAGGTAAAGGTACTGATACTATCTTTCAAATTCACTTGTGCCAGATTCTCCTACTTTTGTACTAGCCCTCAATGAAGGAAGAACTTTGGGGAATGCAGGAACTTCCACTCCCCCTGGCAAAGGCTTTGGCTCATCTCTACGAGAGAACTCTAAGTATGATTCTAGCCTACAGTAGAAAAAAACTTGACTGGACTGCTTTCTTCATAAGGCCCACTAACAAAGGAAATCGTAAACACTGACATTGCCACAAGCTAGCCAATGTCAAAGTACTCTTAGCAATTGACCCTTAGTAATTGCTAAATAGAGGCCTCTCTTTGTTCACATAGATTTTTGTAGGCTCAAAATCCCCTTAGTAGATGCTAAGAATATCTTCTCTTAAGCTATCGAAGTAGCCAATATCTTCTACAAGACTAAACTAGATAAATTACCCTACAATTGCTGGCTTTCATTGCTTTTTTGTACTTGAAGAGGAAAGAGGATTCTCAAAGGCTTTGTACTTTACTGGCTATAACATAACAAGCAAAACAGTTACACTCACCCGATTCTTTCATTTAGAACTTAAATGGTTGTAGAGGTGTAGGGCTTGAACCATTAATGGCTAGACCAGCAGCAAAGGAACCAGGTCCCTTGCTCCGAGCTATAGAGTAAATCACTTTCTCTTTCCCTTACACCCAAAAACTAGAGTTGTAATGTACTGATACCTTTAAAAAGCAAAAAAGAAAGCATAAGAAATGGATAGGTATGTAAAAAGCTTCCTATATCCATGAAACCTTTTCTTCCCTAGGGATCACTCCATTCCCAACTATGGAAAAGAAACTCTTACCAACAAGAAAAACCTTGTATAGACATTGCGTCTCACAAGGAAATTGGCTGGTGGCATAAAATAACTTAATCATATGAAGAGAAAAAGACTTATCCCTAACAGGGACTTCTGTCACAGCCCTATAGCCAGAGTCAGTCGTTGGAGTTTCTTTGCCCTTTCCCTTTATGGACAATGAAAGTCTCCATTCATCTCGACTAGTGCTTCTTTGTTATTGTCATAGCAGTCTTGCTAATAGTTGTCCTTGCCCCTCATGTTGCTATGCCGGTTTCCCTACGAGAAATCCTGCCCAATTGTAGTGGCTTAACCTTTTTTGATGGCAGAAGCATTGGATGTCCTCTTTTCTCCAACACTAGATGTACTTTATCTAGCCCTCCCTTGGAACTAGATCCCTAGCTTAGAAAGGAAAAAATCTATTACAGGCTTACTTGGGACTTACTTAGCAATGGCCATTAGGAGCATTCCACAAATATTGAAACTATCAAAGGAATTGGAAAGCAAAATAGGGCGTTTTATGGGCCTAAGGTCGAGGAAGTATGATAACTAGTCAAGTATTTAGTAAGAATCTCTCACCCAACTTCTTATGCGTTGGCTAGGGTACTAAATAAAGTGTCCTTCAGGGAGTCTAAGCTTGGTGTTATGAATAGAGGATATAGGTAAGACAAAAATGCATGCCACTATGAACCCTAGTAGCTGCTTCACAATTCCTAAGCCATGCGTTTTATCGGTTAGGATCAATCTTCCTTACCAACCCCAACTCAACCTAGCACGACCAGTACAAATACCTTAGACTCTAGTCTTGCTATCTCTTTATGGTGGATCCAATGATTAGAATCAGAGTACCCCTTTAAGAAGTCTGGTGTCAGGAAGGAAAGCAATGAGGTGACTCATTAGGATAGGTGAAAGAAGTTCTCCTGAAGTAGTGCCTTTTTTTGTTTGGTTAATAGATTTTAGATTAGACATAGTTTGCTCTTATTAGGAAAGTAACTAGGGCAAAAAAAAGTAGTGAACTTCGCTCTTGGGTTCTCCCCTTATTTCTTTTTAGCTCACCTGCCAAAGTCTAGAATGCGTTATTTGGCACTTTAAGTCAATTAGCATAGGATCTATTATCAAGGGTTAGAAAATGAATAAATAGATACAAGACAATGGTCTATGCCTTCATTTCACTCGCATCCATGGTGAGTCCTTGATTCACTTAAGATTCCTTTTAAAAGCAGAGCTTAAGTGTGAAAGGCCAAAACAAAGCACTTCTTCTTCTTTGCTTTTAGAGTCATTGAAGTCACATTGGTTAGAACTTTTGCCCTGTGTGCATTTTATGGGCATTGGCCATGGCCTTACTCCGATAGAATCGTATGACATCCTATTTTCTGTAGTATTGAGCCAGTCAGGTAATTCCATACCATGATAAGGTTCAAATCAAATTATTTCTTCTATATGGGATCACTTGCGAAAGACCTAGCAAAAATCGTTAGCCACTCTATATGGTAACGGTATTTCCACACTAGTGCCCCTTCCTACTTTTGATTTTAACCTTTGGCAAAGTGAATTAAATTAATTGTTGGTGACTAGTGATGAAGCCCTTGGTAGAATACCTTCTATCTCTCTAAGTGTTATGTTCCTATATTGTCTTCAGTGCAGTGTATACCTCTTGGGTTAGGACACTTTTTCCTATAAGTTCAGCCAAGAAAGGATAATGAACCTAGTTCGCATTGCTACTTTGATATTTAGGATGTAAGTAACCTAACTTATTAAAGAATCTCTCGATGGAGAAGAATATTTATAAACTTGTCGTTATTGATCTGCACTTAACTGGGGATCTAGTATGGTTTGAGTTGGTTCTTGGCTGTTTTAGTACATTCAGTTCCAAGTCAATTCAATTCAGTTTAGTTCATGTAGTTCGTAGCCATCATTCAAGGAAAGAACTTGTATTACAAGGATTCATTAACTATAAATTTTGCTATTCCTATCAGGGTGGTGGGTCAGAGCAGATTCCTTAGCTTTTGGGCAATAATAGCGAAATGGTAGAGGGCTTGTCTTTAAGCAGCTGACTCCCACGTAGCTACAACTATAGAGGATAATCTCTAAAAACTAAAACTATAGAGGTCTTCGCAATCACTCTACTTACAGAGAACCTAAAAACCTCTAATAAGCCATTAGGTAGGTAACGAAAATGGTAAATGTCATTTTCCTTTCCTCTTCACCATACAAGATTCTAGCTCACCCTTGGATTAGGGATACCTTAAGTCAACAACATCCTTTGAAGATAAGGCATTTACATAAACTCCGAAGCCGTACCCAGGGAGCTTACATCAAGAAACTCCCAAAGAGATAGGAACCAAACAACTACACTGATTGGGATTAACCACTTTACAATAATACAAACAACCCCCTCATATGAGCACATAATAGGATCTGTGTGCCAAGGCATTCATAGAATGCTCAGGAAGATGCTGCAATAGAGCATACTCTCACTGATGAGATTCCCTTTTCTAGGAGCATTAAGAAAGAGGAGACTTGGAAGGAAGAAAAAGAACCTCAGGAAAGACAATATCCAAGTGTGTATGTTATATGCGTACGTATCACTTTCATTTATCTTTGCACTCCTAGCTCCCTTAATTGGCTACCAGAAAGTAAAGACATCCTACTACCTTGAAAGCAGCTTAGAAAGGGCGGTCCTATATCAAATTAGTTGACAAAGGCAGGTAGTCCCCAAAGACTGACTTTTGCAGCTATTTTAATCACGACATTCTTTCTTAAAGGTTTGTATTAGCACTCCTTAGGTGCTAAAGGTATAAAGGCAGATATGTAAATCACTGAGTCCTTGAGCTAGGGATATGGCCTAGTAATCAAATTCAAATACAGTACCAGTACTATACTAGGGAAGGAAGAAATGATAATCCACAGGATTCAATGAAGCTATGACTAGAACAAGATTCCTTCCTTTAGTTAGAAAGCTGAATGGAAGGAAAGGCAATGAAGAAAAATTCAGAAGTGAGAGACTCTACTTATGGTTGTGGAGGGATATAAGGACTACTTTTCTGAATCTTTCATTCTTCATCTCCTTTCTTTATTTTATCTGACCCAACCTGAGTCCAAAGGGGAAGAGAAAAGAAAAGCAGGAATTAAAGTTCAGAGAGAATATTTACTTTTGTTAGAGCTAAACTTAACATTCCGGCTCCATTAGACTCTTTTTTGTTTAGGAATTCCAGTGTGCCTCAGCACCTTATGTACTTCTTAGCTCAAGGAAAAGCCACAATAACGAGAACAATAGTAAAACCACTTTAATTATTTAAGCAAGCAATTTGAATAGGGATTATGAATAGACATTGGCCTTACTCGTTCAATTAATTGTTCTAAAGTTGAGTCATTTTGTTAAGTTGAATTGAAAGATAGGTTTTGTTAGTGATTAAATGCAAAGACAGAGTAATTTCAGTCCCACTTCTAGGTGCAAATCAAAATGCATGGATAGAAGAAACCAAGGTGGGAAAGCCAGTGGTTGTTTTTTAACTAATGTACGAAAGGGCCCGTCCTATATAACCATAAGATTGGCATTTCCTAGTCACCTTTTGACATGAAAGGTAGGTGCAGGATCTTAATACTGTGAAAGAGAGAGCTTGAGTATATTCATGAATGTCCTGAAATTTCAGTATGGGCTCAATAGATCGGAGAGTCTTATGCAATGTAATCTCTTGCCGAATCTATTTATACTATTGTTAAATCCATAACCTGAGAACACTCATTTGCGAATCTGGCCTGGAGGGGAGCTCCAATCTACTATCTATTAATACAACCAGATCCCATTTGTAGCTAGAAGCTAGAGAAAGAGATTGATTTCCACTGTAATAGCTCTTGATATACCATAAAAAAGTGGGTTTAGCCTTCCTTGGGGACTACTCTAAGAGGAAACTGAATGTCTTATAGTAAAGAGAGCCCCCTGTGGTCCAGTGAGTTGAAGCACGCCTGGCCTAAGCTGATTTACTGGGAAAAAATGAAAGGGAAAAGTCCTTTTAATTCTAAGGCTGGCATAAAAAAATCAAAGAAAGGATCGACTCCCTCAGGTATAGGGTCTCAAGATTAGACGAAGAATCATTATCTAGGGCTATTAATAGTTCAAGCTCACAGCTAGGCCAACCTTTATTCCCTAAGGGTTATTAATGGTCTGGTATAGAAAAAGGAATTCTTCTGATTCAATTAGTCTTCCAACCTTTTCTTGATCTTTGAATGACCTGAGAGTGATTGAGCTTAAGGTTCCCTCTCTGGGAAGAGAGATTAGTTACTCTTTATCATTAAAATAAGTCTAGTATCACATTGTGGAAGGAAAAGAGCTGCTTTGTTAGATAGGGAACTCACACTATTGGGCACATTTACTAACTCTAAGAATAAAAGTTTGATAATATTTTACAAAAGCCCTAGGACTCTATGAAATAATCCATTTTGATTCCTACCTTCTGTCACTGCCACATAATAAGAGTTATTAGAGTCTAAGACTGATAGAGTTGTGTAGTCTCATGCTAAAGTGGATTATTGAGTGACAGAAAGCGGTATGCTTTCAAAGATCATTTTTGGTCTATCCGTGTTAATTAAATCCATCAAAAGGATAGTTCATTCTTGAGATTGCAACTACGTGGCAGGCCATAACTTCGGGATCAACCTCAATGAATTATGGCATAATAGGCTTGGTATAGATCTATAGCCCCTCTGGGTCTTTAACTGAAACTTGGACTAGGCATGGAAAAGCTCGATCTCGTCCTCCTCTCCTGATGTTATAGGGACCCTTTCCTCACTCTCGGTTGCTTAATCCCAGAAGTGTACACAAGGAACTCCTAATTAGATATTGCATTGAGTAATGTTGCTCCTTTGCCATTACCCTTATCAATGGCTAAAATTTGTTCAAAATGATGCAAGGAATTCATCAAAGAGTTTCCAGTGAGTAGCAACAACAGGAGCTTGAATAAAATCCTCATTGGAAACATCTGGGGATAAAGTAGTAGCATAATACCACATGACGTACTTGAGCCATGCTTCTTTCCAAGATCTTGAAATAGTCATCTCCTCTAATCTAAATAGTCAAAAGCCATAGACTTAAAAGTACTCATAGGAGGCGCCACAAGATCCTTAGGTCTGAAAGTTTGATGAAGCTCTAGATCAATTGACATTTTAAATTAAATAAGGGTCGATAGGATAGTACTGGTCAAGCCATAAATCAAAACATAGCTTATCTTAGCCTTTAACCATATCACCTTTAGCCATAAGACTGTAGTGTGGTTAACTTCACTAAGAAGCCTATAAGCAATACCATACAATGGACATAGAGTGGAAAACATTTGTATCTAATAGAGATGACAAATAGAATACATGTACTGAATGGGAATTAGCAAGATTTCAAATAGAAATAAGGGATAAATCCATTGTTAAATTTTTACACCTATACTTCTTAGAAAACTCAACATGACCCACATCTGACACTAAAGACTTAGGAAGTGATGTGGTCAGTCCTAAATCCTTAAGTGTAGATAGGTAAACTTTCACGACATTGGAGTCGGCAATACAAATATTATCGCCAGGGATAGCATACTTATAAAAGTGCTTCAATGGATATATCTTACTCACCACCACCAAATTGTGGGGCAACGTGAAGAGCTGCCAAGAAGTGAGATATGCAAGAACTTATCTTGATCCTTGGGTTGCTAGTCAAGTAATTTTCTCTTGAATGAAAGGTCTACTCTCGGATAGAAAGGTTCTATATTCAAGTAATTGGACCCACTTCATTGGATCCTCCCGAAGTAGGAGAAGGTCGAGTTGCTGACATGAACGCTTTGGCTCTTTTCGGCAGAGTAAGAATCTTATGAGTAGGTGCGTCTACTGATAGCATCCTTTTAGCCTTAAATAGCCATGCAAGAGGTGAAGCTCTGTAGTGACCCATAAAGTAGTTAAGAGCCCTCGACAGTCATTGACTTCGTGAGGGAATTGGGTTAAGGGGCTTTACCAATCTATACCAAGTAGCAAAGGAGTTCTAGTAGTTCTTGTAGCTATGTAGCTTGAGCTCTAAGTTCCTACTTGAGTTAGAGCTATGAGCTATGAGTTACGAGTTATTGATGCATTTTGAGTTCCCATCTTCTCTTATGGTCTCTAGAGCCTAGATTGCTAAAGTGGTTCAGATTCATAGGACTAGTATATTCGTACTTCGTTAAACTGTAGCTATGGACTGCCTAGTCAGCAGGCTAGAACGGGCTAATAGCTAGGTATGCTTGCTATATGGCCAACAAACCCTGCTCGTGAGCCCAAAAAGCATGAGGGTAGGGGCATGCTTAGGCCAGTAAGCATGCACACCCAAAGAGTAAAGGAAGAGGTGCTTGCATGAGAGAACAAAGCAAGCATTAGCGTGGGTTCTCCTCATATAGCTCGACATTAGTTAAAGCTGCAAGCAAGCAGTGGTGCACAGTACTGGTAAAAACTCCTTGCTTGCTAAGAGGCAAAAAAGTAGGGTAAGGAAATAGCAGCTGTAGGAGAGAGGTGAGAAAGGTAATGAAGCGGAAAGGGACCAAATGTGTCCTATTAAGAAATGAAAGAATATGAGCTCAGTACTAGAATGACAAGGAGAAGTTGGAGCTCCCTAAAGCAAAGCAAACTTGGTTAGTAGGTATAAGATGAGCTGGTAGACTGAAAATCTTACCTAACATCAGCTATTTGAAGATTTTTTTTTCAAAATGTTGAGGGAAGGTCTAATGCAATGAATGAACTAGATCAACGAGAGAGAGAGAGTCCCTGGAAGGGTAGACAAAAAAAGGTCTCCGACATGGGGATGGAGTGTGAAGACATCTGTTGAAGTGCTTAGTTTCCAAACATAGTTAGTTAAAGGAATCTGGGACTAAGATAAGAAGATCAATTTCCCTTAATCATATCATGGGGCAATCATCTTGCCTATTGGTCTTTAATCTTTGAGAAATTGGTGGTAGCCAAGCTACTATGTCAAGAGCAACTTGAAATTTCTTACGAGAAGAAAAGTTCAAAGAAGGTTGGAAAGTAGTAGGCCTGGTTCACCAGGTTCCACCACTACAGGGCCAAATCAAGTCAAGAGATGACTTTGATCCGGGCTCACTCCTGAAGGAAGCTAAAAAACACTATTTCATGAGTCTGCATAGTATTAGATTGTTGATTAAGTAAAGACTGACCAAGCCAATGATGCTTAGCTGGTCTTTCCAAATGGTCAACCATAGTGGAACTAAGACACAGCCCGAACTCTTGCAGGGGACAGTAGTGGGGAATCTTGGACAGTGGATAGAAGTCCAATCCAGCAACATCACGTGAGTAAAGAAGGGCATTCTGCATGTATAGCTTTTTCATCAAGTCCCGCGATCATGATGAGACTCGAGGAAAAAGCTCCATCTATCTCTGTGCCAACAACCATGGTAAATGTAGCTAGTGCCTTTTGAAGCACTTTCTGGTTGGCGCTTTAGTTTAATTGTAGCTAGTGCACTTGACTAATATGATAGAAAGGGCTTTTCTTGCTTGTTTAGCAAAGTCAAGGTTTGGGCTAACTCTTGCAGGTGACAATGACGTTGAGTTGACGGTAGAAAAAGACTTGGCATTTAGGCGATATGCCCATAGTGTAGTATGCCATGCCAAAACGGCTCCAGAAGAAAGAAAAAATCTGCATGCTACACTCACGAAGGATTGCCAATGATACGCTGGAAGAAGGTAGGGATGACATCAAGTCCGAATTGCCCTTATGGTCTAGGCCACACACATGCTACAATGGCAATTACAATGGGAAGCAAGGCTATAAGGCGGAGCGGATCCGGAAAGATTGCCTCAGTTTGGATTGTTCTCTGCAATTCAAGAACATGAAATTAGAATCGCTAGTAATCACGGATTAGCATGCCACAGTGAATATGAACCTGGGCCTTGTACACATTGCCCATCACACTCCTGAGAATTCAGTTTATGTGAAGCACTGGACCAATGATCACCCATCACTTTTGTGTCACAATAGTGCCATAAAGGCTTTTGGTGGCTTATTGATGCATACGACGATAGGGTCTTTAACTGGGGTAAAGTCGTAACAAGGTAGCCATGGTGGAACCTGGGGCTAGATTGAATCCTTTGCGATGGAAATGCCCTCTTCGACCAAGCAACATAAGGCTTAGAGAAAGGGACTGGAAGTCCACGTAGCTCAGCTGGTTAAAGCAAAGGATTTTCCTTATGTCAGTGGTTTGAATCCACTTCCAAGTGAGCAAAGGGTCCAAGGGACATGTAGCCAACCAAAAAAAGAGTTCCTATACATTAAGCAAAAATCAAGACAAATCGGGCACTACAATGGACGTGAAAACACCAAATCCCATTTCAATCTCAATATGTGAAATCATCTTGCACCGTATGTACTGAGATTGTTCGGGAAACATGGTAAAAGCTCGGATTGAATGTTCATTGAATGAGGCAGATTTCAATAATTATGCTATGAGTAACCTTTTTGTGGCACGGCTAAGTGGTAAGGTAGAGGATTTATAATCCTTTATCCTAGTTCGAATCCAAGTATTGCTTGATCAATCTTTTGTTCTTGAGCTGGCAACATAGAAGAACCAAGCATGAGCGTAGAGAAAATTGCTATTTTGAAATTTTCAAAGTTGCCTTTCTTTCAGGAAGGGAGTTTCGAAAAGAGCTTCAATTGTATTGTTCCCTTGGGGGTGAACCATTTTTCTTTGATAATTGAATAGTTCTCGTTCAATGATTACCACTATTCTTCCTTTTACAAAATCATATCTCTTCAATGCTCATCCTGCTTGAGATGGCAAAGGAGAAGGAGCCTAGCAAGGATAGCTATTCTTTCTTCACTACCGAGCATGAACTTCCAAAACAACCTTGGCTTGGTCTAAACTCCCCCTGGCTAAGCATTATCAATGTGGTAGCCTAGCTACCTGTGCCACCCCTAAATACATTTTCGCATAGGTTGGAGCCCCTTCATGAAATCAAAGAGCCGGTCCTCTTTCATCATACCAAAAATGTCCAGGGAGAACTACAAAAGATGGCCTTCACATACTTACCTCTTTGCTTCAGGCTCATCAACATGGCAGACCATAACAAGGCAAGAAGACCCTCCATTCTGCCTAAAACTCATCCACGAAAGAAATCTAGTTGCAATTCACGCTGCTCCTTTACTTTGGTCTGCCACCTAAACCATCAAGATAGATCCGTATTCATCGATGCCTCCTTGGATGTAGTTGAACAAGATGTTCCATATCCTAAAAGTCTTCAATCTTGGCATCTCAATGCAAGTGAATACCTTTAATTTCGCTTGATTTGAACCATCTATGTCGAGCCACAGCTTACGGCCTTCTTTATTACAGTGCCCTTGCCCCTATTCTCTAGAGCTTGCCACTCCTAACTATTAGTAGAACACTTTGATGACCCCCAGTCCTTTCATCATGGTCTACCTAACCAACCAATCTTTATCCAAAGAAGCAACTGTTCGCCTGAAGCCTACCACGTCAGTTGTGTAACACACTCTATTGTTGTTGAGCCGCACTAGCCTACAAGTTCTCCCCACTAGCTCCTACCCAACATCCAATTCAACTTGAGTTGGATTACTACTTTTCCTCTCTTTGTATTCTATATAAAGTAAGTTCCCATATTAGGCAGAGCTCAAACTCAAAGGACCTTTTTGCTGGAATCTAGCTACTCCAAAACAAAGGAATTATTCGGTAAGGCTACAAACTAAAGAAGTTAGAAGTAGTCCATCGCCTGAAGGAGCTTGCTGATAGTGGGGAAGCCATAATCTATCTTTCAAAATGCCTGTTTGTTGAGAGATACTCTTATCCTACTGCTTCCTTTTCATTACCTTAATGTCACACATATTCTATTTGGCAGGGCTTGATTTCTCTTTAGGGGCATTTGCTAATTAAATCAATGGTATGGCACCTTAAAGAAGAACCTTGGACGGATTCATTTCGTTCTGGGGTATTTCTATTACTTTTGGATTGGTGCTTCATACCCAACAAAGAAAGAAGAATGATATTCCCCAAAACTCTAAGTCATCAACTTGTTTAGAAGTGATGCATTTTCTTATTCTCAAAGGTAAGAATGGTGTATATAAGAGAGAGGTGGCCCATGGCTTTGAATATTCTCTTTATCAGCTAAGGATCTTGGTAAAGCAATTCAAATATATTCTACATTGGACTTCAGCCTCTGGTACTCAATCGTTAGCCTTTCACATTCTTTTGTTATAGTTTGTGCATTGAGCTAAGTCGTCCAAAGTAACCTGAAGAGCATTGTTTCTGGTTTCTGATTCTCTGAGTTGAGTAGTTGTCTTATTTAGATGAGCTTGCAGGGACTTTTCTAAATTTAGCCATCAAATCGGCCATAAATGGTTATGTGTTCCCTAGCTATTAGTTGATTTCTGCCCACTTCTCATACTATGTAATTGATATATCACCAGAGTTTCTCTTTCTCTAGCCTTTTTCTCGATCCTTTATTCAAGCTCAATCATACCAGTGAGCCATAATTCTTTTCTCTTTTATAGCACTAGATAGTGGAGACACTATTGTGCCAGACTAGATTTATGAGTAATAGAATTACATAATTGAAAACGATATGATGCAGGACCTCCCTCCAGTCGTGGGATGGGGTTCTTCTTTTTATAAAAAAGAAATCAAATTTGAAAATGCATCACCCTTTTTTGTTTTACAACTAGCCTTTGACCCAAGGTGCTTTTAGAAACATAAGGGTTAAGGGCAATCAAAAAATACTTGCTTTTGATGCCCCGTGTCCCAACCATCAATGGGATGCTACTTACAAGTTGGTCAATGACAAGTTCTGGTCACTCTTTCGATGCCATGCCACTGTGGTGGCACGGGAACCACTGAATGGGGGTAGTTTTCATCTTCACAGCCTAAATGGGGAAATCTTTTTTATCTTCTCAGGATCTTTCTTTTCCATGTGCATTTCATTTCCTTAGATTTAGTATTTTTAATGGTATTTATAAACTACTTCCTTGATAAGGAGCTGGCTCAATGGAGCTTCTACCCGGCTTTCAGTTGGTTGCCTGCCATGCATTCTCATTCTTTTAGAAAAAGAAGAGTGCAATGTTAGAGTACTGCCCTGCTACTAATAGGTTTTTGGCTTGTAAAACTACTTGTGTATAAACAAACTTATTTTCCCAATGTGAATGATATAGTCATCCTTTTCATATTTTTGAATATTATCTCATCAATAATGAATATGGAAGAAGTCCTTTAGATCATATGAGACTATGAGGTTAGGTCACGCTTATATGATGGTGGTCATGAAATTAGTTTCTGGAAGTCTTGATCTTAAATTTTTCAAACTGTAGAATCTTTGATATGAGGATATCTTAGATTTGGATAGACTTACACTAATGATGCAAAAGTCAAGGAGTTGAATTATTATCCCATTTCATGGACAATTGATGTAGTTGACACCGGTGCATGTTAGTGGGTGTTTGTGAGAAAATGGCTTCACTAAAGGCCCAATATAGAGAAATCCATGAGATGGTTGTAGTGGTATTTGGTAATGGAATACTCTCTTTCTTATTATAGTGCATATAATTAGTTCTTGGACTTGAGGGACCATGGTCTTTGATGTGTCTCTAGACCACTTGAGCAGGTTGCATGAGATACATGTTGGGAACAAGCTACCTACACATAGAGATTTATGAGTTCCAAGAAAGGATCCGTTTCTTCATCTTGATGAATGAGTAAATCTCCTATATTTTCTATAATGAATCGACTCAAGAAAATCCTTGCGCAAGTTGGTGTGTTGATTTGGAAAAATTTTTCAAAGTCAAGTTCACAAATGAATTGATTATTAAGAATAGAGCATATAGTTATTGGGCTGATGGGGGCGCCGAAAATATCTTAAACCTAGGCCACAATCAAGATATAGAAAACTGAAGGACCATATTTGCATGGTATGCATAAGTAGGTAAGGTTCACACCATAATTAATTCACCAATGAATTTGACTCTATAAGCTTGTGGTTAGATATCGACTATGTAGAATGGGTACTCTTGAACTAATAATAATTAATTCTATTTAATTAATCATAAATCGTAAATGTTACGAGCTCATGTCTAATGAAATTGATGAACCAAATGCGTCACGCATTTCTCGATTAAGCCACGAGATAAATTTAATGGAGATTCTCTATTTGGAATTAGAGAAAATCGCCTAAAAGTCAAAATGTTTAACTTAAGTCAAAGAGCGTCTTCTTGAATAGACTAATTTGAGGAGTCAAATTATTGTATTTAAATTAATTATTAGTTTAATTTAATTAATTTCATAGTTGAATTTAAGTGGTTCAAAAAGAAGAATAAATAGGAAAGAATTTTAAAAGTGCTTATAAACTAGTTGGAGGGCACATGACACTTTAATTAATTGTTAATTAAAATGCCACATGAATATTTCTAACTTGGATGCCAAGTGGGCCAATGATATTTAAAGAGAAGAATCTAGATTTTTCCTCCAAAATATCTAGCCATATAAGTATACGAAGTAGGACATAAATGGTCCCCCCACCGTTACATTTAAAACACACCAAAATCACCCCTTTCATCAAGGAATTGCAGCTGCACTTTTAGATAAAAAATTTCCCTTCTTACTCGCATCATCTTCCTCCTCTCTCTCCATCAAGTTCATGCTTAGATTTTTCTCTAACTAAGATCAAAATGGCAATCACTAATTGGGAAAAAAAAAAAGATGAAAATGGCAATTGAAAGAAGAAGTGTGGACTTTTATTAGAGGCCTCACAATTGAGAGGACTATTGGTGTGAATCATTGTGAATCAAGCATTGGAGTTTATCATCCAAAGGAGATTCGGCCTCTTCTTCCATAGAGGAATTTTCGGCCACTATTATATTGGAGGAGAAATTGGATATTCAATTCAAGCTTGAGATTCAGCAAATGTTAGTGAAAGATCAAGTTTCGGTTCATCTTGAGAAGCATTTGACCCAACTTGTTTTTCATTGGATCAAGTGATTTTTCTCTCCTTTAATCTAAAATCTTTACTAATATAAGGGTCATGGAAGTATTTAGGCATTTGTTCATGTTGAAGAATAGTTTATTTATTTTATTATGCTGCAATATTGAGTTACACCTATCCTTCATGTCACGCCCTAGGCTCAGGGGCCCAAGACGCGAGATTTGCTTGAGAATCTACTGTGTGCAACTTGAAATTGAGTTTTGAACAACTCTCTCAAAAGAGATATCTAATAGTTGAATATAGATTTTTTAGCCATAGCTTATATATTGATAATTAGTTTCTTATTATCCCAATGTAGGATGTCACAATTACCCCTCCTTCAGAACACAACATTCTCGTCCCAATATAACAGAGTCTAGGACTGCCCACCAAATGTTGGGACTCTAGAGATGGCTCCTACAGGCTCAAAAGGTGGCTCCCATGCATGTAGCACTTTGCCTTGCAGGCTCAAGAGGTGGCTTCCATACGCGTACCATTTTATCCCGCATAGCACTTAGCTCCCTTCAACTACTGATCGGCTAATATCCCATATTGGGATAATAAGAAACTAATTATCAATATATAAGTTATGGCTAAAGAATTTATATTCAACAATTGGATATTCCCTTTGAATGAGTTGTTTAAAGCTCAATTTCAAATTGCATATAGTAGATTCTCTGGCAAATCTCGCATCATGGGCCCCTGGGCCTAGGGCACGACACTTCATCTTCAAATGGTATCTTGCCTAATCATATGAGCTAGCTTTTAGATTTGTGAAAAACATTGATTCATGTAATGAATTGATGTGAATTTGGTGAATTGAAAGTTACTAAATTATGTTTGCGGCTAAGATTTATGTGAATTATGTAATAATTGATTGCTATATAGTGATCTAGTAATTTATGATTCATTTGGATTGAATTTGAACTTGATATTACGTTTGTGATCATGATTTGTTAGATTTGGAATTCCATTTGTTAATGGGATTTGGTTGGTTTAAATTTGTTTAAAACTCATTAGAGATGATGATACATGTGTTAGATTAGATCTAATTTGAATTGGATAAAAAATATACAAATTACAGTTGAAAAAGGAATACAAAACTGCCACTATTTCTACCAAGAAAGTTGCCACTGTCCTTTTCATTCAAGTTTTGATTTCTTGCCTTAATTTATGGTATTTTAGTGTTCTTTGATATTTGATATCTTCTCCAATGCGTTGGGGACTTTCAAGTGTCAAAAGATTGATTTAAAAATCAAAGAAAATGCTTAGAAATTTTTATTTTCATTCACTACCAAATAGGTTCAAACTATTTTTAAGAATCTATCATGGGATTATTTTGATGCATTTTTATCTAATTTTTTTATGTATTTTGATCCCTTTTGATGTTTTAAATCATCTACAAGATGTTAGGGACTTTTAAGAATTAAAAGGATGATTTAAAACATGAAAAAAAAAAGTGCATCAAAAAAGTTTTCAAAATAAGGTGTCAAACAGTGGCATGTATTTGCCACAACTTTTATTTGAAATTGTTTCATCCAAATATTAAAGCACTTTGATATCTATTGATGTTTTTAATTCATCTCCAAGGTGTTGGCGGGTTTTGAAATCATTAGGTGACTTAAAATCAAGTTGATTCCATTTTTTATTGAATAAATGCAATAGACAAGTTTGATAATGCCTTCATGTTGCATTTGATGCACTCATTGATGTTGGATTCAATGTTCATGAGATGAAAACTTTGTTATGCTTTATTCATTTAATTTATATATTTATGTGATGAATATGTGATATTGAATAAATGTATGGGATGATCATGAGTCTCATTGAAATAGTTTTAATAATTAATTTTATTAATTGAGTTTGTAATTAAATGGAACTTGTATGCCTCCTTTTCATCTTGTAATGAGAGAAAAATTACGATGGTGAGGTCCTCTTCTTTTGATTGAAGGCCATGCATGGTCAAGATTGAATAAGAGGAAGAAGTTCAAGACATGAAGGTCATGTATGCATGGTGATGCATAAGTAATAGATTAGATCTATTCTTTTAATTACTCATCTAAATCACTAAGTAATGCACTAATAGCTCTTAAGTGTATTATTGAGAAAATGCTCATAATCTTTTATCCTAAGAGTATGCTAGGTTTTACTTTTTTATACTTTCTTTATCCAATGAAATATGTTGATGCATGTGTGAGTTAAAGAGCCTAAATAACAAGTTAATAATGATGAGATCTTTAAGTATAAAATTTCCTTGCTTAGAATGTTTAAGTTTTTTTTCTCAAAAATTAAGTTTGAAATGGATTATAAATTAAAGAGTTTAATTATCCATACCTCCCTCCAATAGATTTAAACATGGGAGTGTTGTCTCACAGGTCATGGAATACTTTGATTATGGAAAGTTATGTTTATTTCTTAAACAATGAGATGACACTTTTTGGTTTTTAAGGTGTGACATTGTCTCCTGAGTCGCAGAATATTATACGCTTAATAACTAAAAGGTATGATTGGTAGGTTATGAACTTAACATTTAGCCATATAAATGTTTCATGAGTCGTGGGTCTATATGAAAAATGAGGCAAAACAAAATTAAGAATTGTATAGAGATATATAATTTGTAATTGTTACCTACTTTAGAATTAATAATAGATATCTTACGAGTCGCGGGTCTTTTATTGATGTCTTGGGGTATTAAGTCTCACTAGAAAATATGATTACCCGAATTCTCAAGGAGTGGGGAGAATTTGATAAAATAATGGAAGGTATAAAATATATTTAAAGACCATGAACATATTTTTGAAAAATATTAGACAAAATAGATGCTAATATTCTCTTCAAATGGCTAAGAATCCACTCGCTATATAATGTTGGAAACAAACAAATTGATTAGACCTCACTATCATGATTGGCTAAAAATCTCAAAATTATTCTTGATTATGAAAAATACCCTTACGTTCTTGATAGCACTCCTCCGGACACCACACCAAATGATGATAAAGACACATGCGACATGATCACAAAGTGGTTTTAAGATGATTTTCAAGCCCAGTGTCTTATGTTGGCATCCATGTCCAATGAGCTCCAAAAACAACATGAGCACATGAAGCATGTTGTCGAAATCTATCCACACTTACAACAGTTGAATGGTGTTGAAACTCGGTATGAGCACTTCATGGCCTCCAAGGAGCTATCTGAAATGAGAATCGGAGAGGGAATGAGTGTCCATGAACACGATACAAGATGATTGGGCTTATTGAAAAGTTTAGCAACTTGGGCGCTGTCATGGACAATGACCTTTACGTGGATTTGATCCTTCATTCTCTCTCTAAATCATTTGACCAATTCATTATGAACATCAATATGAGCAAGAATGAAGTGATGATTAATGAGTTGGTGAACATGTTGGTCACGGTGGAATCCACCATAAAATAAGTCGGTCGTGCTTGCTTTCATTACCAAAGCCTGAAATGGTATTAAGAAGGAAAAGAAGAAGAAGAGTTCTTCTTCATAAGGAAAGCAACCAATGACGGCAAAGGGCAGAAGAAAGGGGTTGATCCCAATATTAAATGCTTCTACTATGATGAACTAGGCCATGGGAAGAGAAATTGCAAGGCCTATCTTGCAAGCTTAAAAAATGGTATGTTGGTTGTTGAAACCCACATTGCAATGTATTGCAGGGAATGAAAAGAAGAAGGAAACTTGAGGATAGAGATATGATCCTGTGCTTCTACAATGGGGCAAGGGTTGCCGCACATGCGTTATCACTTAGCTTTCCATTCTAATAAAATTGTACTTGACCTCGTCTATTACGTTCTGAGTTTAATAAAGAACATTATTTTTGTTTCCACTTTAGATTGTGAAGGTTTCAAATTTTTAATCAAAAATGGGAAACTAAGTACATATAAGAATGGTTGTTTATATGCACCAAATTCTTTAAACAATAGGTTGTACTTTTTTAAGAACGTCCAATTGCAAATTCAAAATAACAAAAGAAAGTTAGATAATCAAGATAATATCTATCTTTGGCATTCAAGACTTGGACGTATCTCTAAGAGTTGGATTAGCGAGATGGTTGCCTCTAGTTTACTTAACGTAAGTGATTTAGAGGACTTATCGACTTACGAGTCTTGTTTGAAGGGCAAAATAATCAAGGCTCTATCTATTGGACATCCACAGAGATCCACAAGTCCAATGGATTTGATCCATTTTTGGATGTTTGTGGGCTGCTAAGAGTTAGTACAAGAGGAGGCTTCTCCTACTTTATAACCTTTACAGATGACTTTTCTCAATTCAGTTACTTGTATTTTATGAAGCACAGGTGCGAAACCTTTGATAAATTCAAGGAATATAAGAATGCAAAAAAGCAACCCTAGCTAAGTATCAAGACTCTTCGATCTGACCAAGAAGACGAGTACTTAAGTATTGAATTCCTTGATTATCAAAAAGAGAATAAGATTCTCTCTCAATAGACTCCTCCTGGCACACCTTAGCTGAATGGGGTGGCCGAATGCAGAAATCATACTTTGTTGGACATGGTACGTTCTATGATGAGTTTTACTGATATTCCTATTTCCTTTTGGGCTTATGATATAAAAACGGTAGTGAAACTATTTCAAAGTCAGTGCCTAAAACTCCATAGGAGATGTGATATGGCAAAGCACCTTTACATTCCTATCTTAGGATTTGGGGATCTTCTACTTACATGAAGCGAATAGATGGAAATAAGTTGGATAGTCGATCAACCTTGTGTAAGTTTGTGGGATATTCAACAGAGTCTATGGGTTACTAATTTTATGATCACTTAGAACAAAAGGTGTTTGTTTCAGAAAACACTACTTTTTTGGGAAAAAAAAAATTCTATTAGATAGAAAAGGCATTCCTATTGAACTTGATGAAGTTCATGATGACCAACTGATCCTATAAGCGGTATCGTTATACAACTTCCTCAAAGGTAAAAACAAATCAAGAAGTAATTGAAAGGTTCGGATTTCTTCATGAAACGAGCCAAACAAATCTCGATCCCAAGACTTATGAGGAAGCTATATTAGACATAAACTCAGGTTATTGGCTTGAAGGCACGAAATACGAAATGGACTCTATGCGCTCTAATAAGATATGGACATTAGTAGATTCAATTCACTATAAGATATAGGACCCATCGGTTGCAAATGGATCTACAAGTGAAAGTTTGGAGTAAATGGAGAGGTAACAACCTATAAGGCTAGATTAGTGGCAAAAGAATATATTCAAAGGCCTAGGTAGACTTTGAGGTGACTTTTTCGCCCATAGCTATTATGAAATTCATTAGAATTATGCTTGCCATAGCCACTTATTATGACTATGAGATATAGTAAATGGACGTAAAAACTGTCTCCATTGACAAGGAAATTTACATGAAGCAACCCAAAAGCTTTATATCCAGTGGGACTAAGCAAATGGTTTGCAAACTCCAAATGTCCATTTGTGGACTCAAGCAAGCATTTCGAAATTGGAACATATATTTTGATGAGACAGTCAAAGAGTTTGGCTTTATTAAAAATATGTATAAACAAGAAGGCTAGTTGGAGTTCCATTTAAATTTTAGTACTTTATGTCGATGACATTCTTCTCTTTGAAAATGAGAAATATATGATAGTGTATAAAAGGATAGTTATCCATGCAATTCTCCATATTAGGAATAAGGATCTATAGAGATTAAGAAGCATGATGGCCTTTCCCAAACATAATATATAGACAAAAATGGAAGAGAGACGTAGAATATCTAGTATATCTTCTGCATCCGCTATTGGAAGCATAATGTATGTGATGTTATGTACAAGATCTTATGTGGTACATGCTCTAAGTGTTATGAGCCACTTTAAATCTAATCCTAGTGAGAGTCATTGGAGTACTATACAAAGAATCTTTAAGTTCTTGAGAAGAACTAAAGACTTGCTTTTAGTTTATGGTGGTAGAGAGTTGAAACTTGAAGGGTTTTCAGATTCTTGTTTTCAATCTTACATGAATGATAGTAAATCCATTTCTAAATTTATATTTTGGAAAAGTTTCGAGCAAGAAACCACCGTCGGCTCTACCACTGATGCAGAATAGATAGCAAGATCGGATGTTACAAAGGAGAGTGTTTGGATGAAAGACTTCATCTAAGAGTTAGATATAGTTTCTAGCATAGTTGAGCCGGTCATTATCTTTTGTGATAACAACAGAGCCATCGCGAGATCATATCAATGATCCAACCACATCATGAGGCATTATTACTTGATCTAAGAGATCATTGATAGAGGTGACATTAGTGGAACGAGTTGCCTTAGAAATGAACATAGCAAATTCACTATCTAAGTCATTTACACAAAAGGTCTTTGACAGACATCTTGAGAAGATAAATCTAAAGACCATGAGTAATTGGCTTTAGGGCAAGTAAAAGATTGTTAGATAGTGCCCTGTAGCCAATAGGTTTTTGGTTTGTAAAACTACTCGTGTATAAACGATCTTATTTTTCCAACATGAATGATATGGCCATCTTCTTCATATATTTGAATATTATTTCATTAACAATGAATATGGAACAAGTCCTCTAGATCGTATAAGACCATGATGCTTGTGTCACACATATGATGGTGATCATGAAATTAGTCTTTGAGAGTCTTGATCTTAAATTTTTTTAAGTCATAGAATCTTTGACATGAGGACATATTAGATTAGGATAGACTTGCACTAACAATGCATAATTCAAGGAGTTGAGTTATTGTCCCGTTTTATGGACAATCAGTATAGGTAACATTGATATATATTAGTGGGAGCTTGTTAGAGAGCGAGTTCGCCCAATATCCAACATAAAGAAAGCCATGAGATGGCCGTAGTGGCATCCTGTGATGGAACATTCTCTATCTTATGATTTTGCAAATAATTAATCCTGAACTTGAGGGGCCATGGTAACCTTATGGTGGGTCCTTGATTCTTCGATGTGTGTCTCAACAACCACTTTCGAGGGGGTCGCATGACATACATGTTGGGAACAAGCTACTTACGCATAGAGATTTGTGAGTTCCAAGAAATGATCCATTCTTCATCTTGATAAATGAGTAGATCTCTTATATTTTCAATGATGGTTCGATTTAAAAAAATCCTTGTGCAAGGTGGTGTGTTGATTTGAAAAGGAGTTTCGAAAGTCAAGTTCACAAACAAATCAATTATTAAGGATAGAAGCATTGTTATTGGGCTAATAGGGGTGCCGAAAATATCTTAACCATAGGTCGAGTTGGGAGATTGAAAACGAAAGGACTGCATTTGCGCAGTACAGGTAGGTAAATAGGTTCACACCACAATTAATTCATCAATGAATCAGGCTCCATAGGCTCTGTGATTAGACATCAACTATGAAGATTGGGTACTCTTGAACTAATAGCAATTAATTCTATGGTGATTAATGAGAGTGTTCAATTAATCTAAATCGTAAAATGTACAAGCCCATATCCAATTAATTGATGAACCTAATCCTTGATTAAGCCACGAGATGAATTTAATGGAGATTCTCTAATTAGAATTAGAGAAAATTGCCTAAATTGGATTTAGGCAAAAAATGAGAAATTTTGAGTAAAAGTCTGTTTGACTTAAATCAAAGTGGGTCTTCTTGGATAGACTAATTTAAAGAGTCAAATTATTCTAATTAAATTAATTATTAATTTAGTTCAATTAATTACAGTAGTTGAATTTAATTGGTCCAGGAACAAGAATAAATAGGAGAGAATTTTAAAAGTGCTTATAAACTATTTGGGGGCCATGCGATATTTTAATTAATTGTTAATTAAAATGCCACAAGGATATATACAACTTTGGATGCCAAGTGGACCAATGATATTTGAATAGAAGAATTTAGATTTTTTCCTCCAAAATATCTAGCCACATAATTATGTCAAGTAGGATATAAATGGTCCCCTACCTTCACATTTAAAACACACCAAAACTACCCCTTTCATCAAGGAACTACGGGTGCACTTTTAGGTAAAAAAAATTTCCCTCCGAACTCCCATCATCTTCCTCCTCTCTCTCCGTCAAGTTCATACTTAGTTCTTTCTCTAACCGAGATCAAAATGGCAATTGAAAAATGAAGTGTGGACTTTCATTAGTGGCACCACAATTGAGAGGATCATTGGTGTGAATCATTGTTGATTGGCGAATCAAGCATTGGAATTTACCATCCAAAGGAGATTCGCCCTCGCCTTCCATAGAGGAATTTTTTGCCACTACAAGAATGAGGGAGAAATTGGAGATTCAATTCAAGCTTGGAGTGGATTCATCAAGAATTGGTGAAGATCAATCCATTGAAGAAAGGAAGATCAGGTTTCGATTCACCTTGAGAAGCATTTGGCCAAGCCTGTTTTTCATTAGATCAAGGTAATTCTTCTCTATTTTAATCTAAAATCTATGCTTATATGAGGATCCTAGAATTATTTAGGCATTTATTTATGTTGATGAATGGGTTATTATTTTATTCTGTTGCGTTTTTATTGATTTATGCCTGTCCTTCATCTTCATGCAAGAGGACTCTTAAAAAAAAGGACTTTTTGTTTCGTTTGCCTGTTTAGCATTCAACTAATTTTGGGCCTAATCCGCTTTAAAATTTTTTTTTGCAAGATCCATTAAAGATATAGTGCTCTTTTCAAGAGCATGTATAATATTTATTAGTATCAAGAGTTGCACGGACTTGGTCTTTAAAATTGCTTTCTCTTTATATTTTTTGCTAAGTCTTGTTATTATTAGAAAACCAATATTCTCTACTAATAATCAAATTTTTGGAATTCCCTGTAGCCTAGTTATTTTTGTTTAATTGCATTTCTGGCTCTTTATGGGTGTTGTCTGTTTTTAAGAAAAGCCTACTCAGAAAGATCAAAAGGTTGGAATAAGAAAATTCCAGTTTTTTCTTTTAGCAGGTTCTTTCTCTTATTAACATATTTCGCAAAGCTTCCTTCACTCAATAAATGAATTGAAGGGATAGATCTTCTTTTATTACTTTTTGGGCTATATTCAATTATAGAAGAAGAACCATGAGGAGTTTGAAATTACTTTATGAGAACAATTTGCCGATCTAGGTTTACACATTATTCTAGATAATTCGTTATTAGAATGGAAAGAATTAGGCGAAGAAGGGAAGGAAAGATCAAAAGGTTGGAAGAAGAAAAGATTTTTTAGTTAAGCACATGAAATTAGCTAAGCACTTTCTTCAAACAAATATAGAAGTAGAATAGATGGTTTTGTGTCTATTATCAGTTCTTCCTCCTTAGTTAAGACCCATCATTTAGATATATGGACGTAAATTAATGAGCTTGGATTTTAATAAATTCCATAGAAGAGTTATCTATCGGAACAATACTCTTAATGATCTATTAACAGCATGTAGATCTACTCCAAGAGAATTAGCAATGTATCATGAGAAATTAGTAAAAGAATTCATGAACACACTTCTTGATAATGGAATCCGCGGGCAAGCAATGATGAACAGTCATAACAAAGTTTGCAAGTCATTTTCATATGTTATTGAAGGCAAAGAGTTGACTTTGACTTTCGAAGTGTAAGGACTTGACCTTCCTTTGCCTATCTCAAATTACTACATTTATTCGAGTGATCCACAAACGACAAAAATTTCTCTTTTGCTTATCCCTTTCCCCATGATTCGAAACCAGGGCTCTTATTTTCTGTTGAGAAATAGTTTGAGTAAGTTTTGAATGTGCCCCTTGAAAACTTGATACAAATAAATGACTTTTATTCTACATCTCTAGGCTATATGTCTGCGTCTAGTTCTAGTTATTGAATAAATATAACTTTGATGAATAAGTGCTTCTTCTCTTTTAGTTATTCTTTTCCTTGTTATGGGAAAGGGGTTGGCTGATCAAAAAAGGGTAACTCCGAATTAAATCACAAACCTAATATCCAAATAAAGAGGATTTTGTTTTGCTCCGTAGTACTAAACGGATCAAGATGTGCCCAATGAGGAAGGTCCTAGTAGTTTATTATTTGGTCAATAATGCAAATTCCTCCTTTTGTGGTACTCGTATGGCTGGAAAAAGATAAGAAAAGGCAAAGTTTCTTTGATCTACTCCCACTCTTCACCTTTTGGCTTACCTAGGATACATACACCCTGTTGTTTCTAAAGACTACCCTCCTTAGATGGATGTTGGTCCAACCTACTATAAGGATCCCATATCTAGCAACCCAATCGATACAAGACAAAGGGCATCTAAGCCCTTTTACTAGGTTAGAGCTATGAAGTTTACCAGTATTTTAATTTTTATTAAAAAAGGGAAAGTGCTATTTTTGCTGGTACACAAGGGCGCACTTACATTTTCCCTTTAATAATAAAGGGTCCCTTGGTTCTTATGCTGCTACATTTTTTGTTCCTTTTCTTTTATTGCTTCGACTTAAAACAATAGTTTCTAGCTAGTTCAGTGGATAAGATGGCTGCGCTCCAGCTCACTCAAGAATGGGATGACAATGGTCCGCCAACAAGCTTATTCTGATCTTGGACACAGTACACTGGAATCCTACATCACCACCATGAATGCTACCATGCATTCGCTTATAGTGTGGTAAGGCATCGCCTTCTTGTGCTGCCAGCCAACTCCTGTGCGTCAACTTAGTTATCCTCATAAAGCCACTTGATGTCTAGCTTCCCAATTGCTAGACATTTCCTTTTCCGCTAGATCAATGAAAAAGAGAGATGTCAGTAGATTCTTCCAAAGAATCAGAAGCAAAGTGCTATGCCAGGATGGGAGGCAGGAAAAGAAATGGCTCCAAAGAAAGAAATTTGGGTTCCCAATGCTTCTCCACGCTTAATGAGATGCGCCAAACTCGGGATGCTTTACTCCAATCGACACAGAGCTTAACCTAAGTCTTGATTAAGAACGACAGTGAATCTATGTTTCACACGGCTCATGATTGCATGGATAGTTTCATTTGAGATCATGATGGAGCACATAGCTTATGATCATTGGCTTTGATCATGCCACTTGGCATTTAATTAAGATATTGCACAATGATTCAAACACTTTGTCATATCTCTTTGGTACGAATACAGTAATGATCATAGCAATCTCCTCTGATACCTACTGGTATGTCAAGATCTAATTCGTCATGAACATCGTAAGATGCTGCTCTTCGCAAATCCCAGCATACCCTTGAATCTCTCAACATTACACCATTGAATATCTAATCTTTTGCTTGCTATGCAGTGACAGTACCAGTATCCACCAATCGTTGTTTTTAGATATGGTTGTTGGTTGACATCTCTTCTAATTCATCAATATGAGAAGAAAACTGTTGTGTGAAGGAATCAATATCTCGACATAAGCCAAGAGGCAGATCTTGTGCCACTCCACCCGATCGTATGAAAGTGGCATGCATCTTTGCTCCGAAGACTCTTTCATAGAATTTTTTCTACTCCTCAAGAGCCCACAAGAACGGAGTTAATGCTCCCACACCCATAACATGAGTACTTAAAGCAAGTGAATGATTTGAAATTCGAGGTGGCCTAGCTTGCCATTCATTTGCAAATCCTGTAGTGAAATTGAGACTGCTCAACCTCAGAAGCTAATTCGCGTGT
>JACFYI010003243.1:83227-94569 GCA_014898755.1 Handroanthus guayacan | reverse complement strand
AAAAAAAAAAAAAAAAAAAAGGTGGCATCAGTCTCATAAAGCGTCGGACAATTTTACATGAGAGACGAATTAATGTCCAATATTCTTTCACCAAATTGACTATTCTTCATCATTTCGTAGCTTCATATCTAAATTAACATGGCGACACCTCCCACTACAGTAAAAAATTTCATAAATAAAATTCAACTAATTAATTAATTATTAGGGTACAGAGACTGAATTCCCCGAATATCAACATCGGTCAAATCCTTAAACGGCCACCCAACATCAAAATGCGCGTATGTAGCCAAGATATGCAAGGTATTTCTTTAGATGGCTAAGGCCTTCCTCGAGGTCTCCTTTTCGGCTTCCATTCAAGTTTTTGAGAAAATGAAGGGGTGATATTGCTGGGTTTTCACTGTAGTGTGCATGGCAGATTATGAGGGGGAACAAGATGAGAAATATGGATGAAATACAAGAGAGTTTGTAGGCCATGGAATTCAGTGTATGCAAATTGAGGTTTAGCTTGGAAAATATTGCAATTTTTAGTGAAAGATATGGGGTGGTTTATATAGTTATAGAGCCCAAAAGATTAGTTGTCAAATTCCTTCAATGTAGCTCCTAATTAGGTTATAAACTATGCATGCCAAATTTGTGCCTTGCTCATCCGTACTGAGGTTGTTTCTGGTCAAGCGTAATTATGAATGGCAAAACTACATGGTTCCGGTTCCTTTCCAATAGAGTTTCTCTCCAATTTTTGTCCAATTTTCCTTCTATTTTTTATTCAAGAAAAATATTTTTTGTAATGCCCCGGATCCCGAGGCATTTTGCTCCGATATCCGAGGTGCTACTCGCAGACAGATAATCATTCCAAAAACCAAACAGAAACAAGCAAAATGCATTCATACTAAATCCCAATAGGAAAAATACCATTGCAAGCCATTAAAATTCTAAAATACAATCTCATAACTTAATGTTCCAAATTTACAAGTTAGAATTTCCAAAATTCATTACAAAATCCAAATTACGAGCTAAACGTATCCATGGTTCAATCAGTCACATAACTAAACCAAAATATCACATCCGGATATCCTCACTATTACAAGTTGACAATCTATACAATCTTAACAAGTCTTAAATCAAACGGTACATGCTTATATACATCAATTCCCAAGGGAACGTCATATACTAATACGGGATTTCAGTTCCTGAATCCACGGTCTGTGAACCTACATAACATTATGGAATCATGAGTCCACTGACCTAGTAAAACTTATGGCATGACAAGAGAAACGAGAAAGAGGATAGAAGCAAGAGAGTTCCAAACAATGAGTACATCGACAACGAGACAAGAATGTGATTTCAATATACAATTCAGAACGGACAAATCAAACTGATAACAAGAACATATATCACATTCAAGTCATAAGGCAGATACAAGCGTTTGGTAGGTCTATCACCCTTATATCTCCAATACAGTCATATAAAATCCTTATCCCTCCACACTCTTGAAAGAGCAATCAATATAGTAAAGCACAGTCGACATTCGTGCTTTAGAATAATTTCTCAGAACTCTAACTCCAAAGTCATCCGGATTATCCCACAGATGGAAATTCACATGGCTCTTATTAACAATCCAATGTTGTCTAATTCGATACTTATGTAAATCCCTTGGGCCCAACAGACAGTCAGAACGGTAGGCTAAGAACAATCAGAACAAATCTAGTGTACCAAAATCATGAAGCTATCGGCACGTTTTGATTGACTGATGACAATTAAATGATCAATTCGGAAGCTTAGTCAATCATTCAGTTCAAATAAACAAGTATTGGACTATGGACTAGAGGATTCTTCATTTTGAAACTCATATTATGTTAAGAAGATTGGATATAGACTTTACAAGATATAAAATAGAGTTTGAAAACATAAAAACTCAAGTTGGAACCGACACTAGGCGTTTGGGTGCTGAAACGAGCGCTCGAGCGCCCAAAACAAGATTTTTGAGCCGAAAGTAGGGGCTTGGGCGCCGATAAATAGTAAAATCTGCGCTTGGACGCCCATTTGTGCGCTTGGGCGCTCACTCTCGGGTTTGAAATTCGATTTTTCGTCTCTTGATTTTCTTTCGAATTTTGGTTCAAAATCACATTTTTGGGGTTGTTTTATGTCCATAAACATTTAGAAAATGTCGTTTTATAATTTTGGTAAAAGATTTTTTGTTAATAAAAACCAAACCGAAACATGACGTTTTGTCCGTGTCTTGTGTTCATGTCCGTTTTTAGGTTATCGAATCACCTCATAGTCCATGGTCCTTGGTCCAAAACATGTATCCAAGCTCAGTTCATGATCTTAAGGCACATTTCGGCGTATGATAATTATTTCGAGGATTTATGAACATTTCAACAAGAAAATCATACACAATGGCAACAAGAGCTCATAAACACATAAGATTTTCATGAACAAAATAGCTAAGAGCTTGGCATTTGAATAACTCATAGGATATGAAATGGAGCATAGGCTCAAGAATATGAGAATAAAAACCATAAGTCTTACTTGTTTGAGCTTCTAGGCTCGTCTTGATGATATGTTAGAAATGTTCCGAGTTCGAGTTAAACACCTAATAATCAACCAAACCAAGCATTAACTCTCATAAAACCATGTCTAAATCACTTATTCCATACACTAACTTTAAGCTTACCAAGGTAGAGTGTGTTATCCCCAAAGTTTCCTTAAGTTTTCTTGAGAAATCTTGCAATGTGGGTGTTAAAATGCTACTGCCGAGAAGGTTAGAAAATGAGGAGAAAAGAATGGTTTTCTGCAGAAATTCTGAAATAAAATGGTTGGAATGAACCCTTAGGCACTACTTTATAAAGTAAAGAATGCATGCAAATCATGTGGTCAAAGTTGGTAGCCAATTTTTAAGCCAACACATCCCTTAAATTCATGAATATAGCCGGCTGGACCATGCTTGTAGAGGTGGAAAAATTTTCTGATTTCTTGCTCCCATGTATGTATATATATATCTTTAATTGTTTGACTAATCTTGGCCTTAGAAATAATGGTTGGTTTGGGCTTATGACACTTTATTGGGCTGAAATTTGTCATAAGAAATTGAGACTCCGACGTGAAAAAATATTTTGGATATGTGAAACTCATTTTCGGGATTAAAACATTCTTCGTTTTATTGAAATCGAATAAATTTCGAAAATTGGCATTTCCAATTTTTAATTAAAAACTTTTTGGGGCTCGTTTGGATCAATATGGGGTACGAACATAAGACTTAAATGCACGAAATGTATTTTGACGTTAAAATAATGTTCATGATTTTAAAAATGAATTATTATTCGAAAAAAAAATCGGTGATTCAAGATTTTATTTTAAGGGAATTCTTAGGGTGTCACATTTTTTATCCAATTTTCTACAAATTAAATTCACGGATTCACTGCTACAATTCTTATAATTCACACGAATTGTAGGACCTGTTAGAATTTTGGCACCTGACATATATATACTAATAAATTTGTCTCGTTGAGGAGATATTCGTGAAATATATACATATATATAAGTCAAAATTCAAGTGAATGAAAAATTAATGAGAAATAAATAAGGACATTGTGTGGCGTGTCAAATTAATATATGAATTTAATTAATATTAAATTCCAAACCAAGACACGATTATAAAAATTATAAAATTAAAGCGAAGGAGTACCAATGCTTAATCATGTCCTTATGTGTGTATAAACCAAGAGTTATGTCTCTTGTTAATAGATGAGCCTTGTTAGACTATGTTGCATTGCACAACTAGAAATAGGAGTTAAAAGACCAAACCAAATAGATAGAGAGAAAAATATATAGTACTCACATTGTTTGAGCACGATACTACACATATTAAATTCACGTTTTATTTAAGTTAGCTTGTTCGCCGCTTTCGATTGTTGGAGTGCCACCTTAATCGGAGAAGAGTCGTCGTATCTTGGGAGACTTTTTGCCTGTAACCTTTTCGAGCACCCACTACAAAAAAAAAAAAAAAAAAAAAAAAAATATAGCATGAGTGACAAAAAATTGAGTAATAATATAAAAATTGTCACTAATTTTGTAGGAAAAATGGTAAAGAATTATGTTTTGCGACAAAAAATGATTTTAACAAACTAAATAGTGACAATAAAGTGTTTATATTGTCACTATTGACAATTAGTGACACATGTATAATGACTGCCTAGTGACAATGAAAATTTTGTCACCAAATTATAGTGACAATTTTTATTGTCACTCAATTGTCATTATAAATGTATCACTAATTGTCTACAGATTGTCACTAATGAGCTCTATAATGATAATACAAAAATTATTGTCATCTAAAACATATAATTAGTACAAGATAAAAGTTATTATCACTTAATATATATTATTAGTGACAATATTCATATTGTTATATAATTTTTTGTCACTCTTATTCTATTTTTTTGTAGTGATCGCAGAGGGGCAAATAAAGCCTCAAAGGCATTGTTGGAACAACAGGCCTCAACTCAATTTTATTTGCATTTAACATTTCATGTAGGTTTTCTATTTCTTCTAATTTATATTTTATGGTGAGTAGTATGTGATTTATGTGATTATGTGCATATACTCTGTTAAATGTTTTATTTCTATTTTAAATTACATAAGTATTTGTATGCGGTCATAATTCTTTCTAAGAATTTGAGGCTTTATTTTCATTTCCGTAGTACTTGTGTAAATTAACTTTAATCTGATCTGGGTTTAAGCATGCAATACTTCTTGTTTTTCAGTATTACTTGCCTTCCAAATTAGTAATCTGTTCACAATAGTCTAATCCAGAATGTCCAGACTGTCATCAAGGATCTATGAATATCATGTCCGATTGATATATTTTTTGTTCAAAATTATCAGTGGTCATGACTCATAATTTGTTCATCAATGTATCGTGTTCAGATTAACCTATTTATGCGTGCCTCAAACATTCTAAAAAAAGAAAACTTATTTGTCTAGAGTTAATTTATTGCTTCCTCATTCGGCTTTGTAAGTCTGGAGTAGTCTGCCCATAAAAGTTAGTATTGTGCCCCCCAAGTGTTTGGCATAAATTGTTATATGTTCTACTTTGTGTAGAGTGAGTTTATTCTAATAAATTCTAGTGTTGAATTTCTTGTCCATTAAGAAATCCAATATCTTCATTGTATTAGTAACCATTATGGTTAGTGGGCAAAAACTGGTTGTATGCAGTCGTATTAAACTATTAGTTAATATACATATATATATATATATACAATAGTTAGATGTATAGGTCCGATGATCATAGGATTATACGAGTCTGAGGAACTTGAAGTTATATTTGGTTTGTAAAGTCACCACAAAGGCATAACACTTTTGTCTCGGAAGAAAGTAGTTAGTTTTTTTAAAATCATTTTGACATGAAGCGGATGAAATTAAGTGTGCTGTATCCAAGAAATAAAAGCACAGTCGCGTACCATCATTTATAACTAATTGCTTCATACTAATGTAGTTACCTTTGTTGTGTTGACAATTAGATTTTTCAATTTGAGTGAGAACTTACTAACTTGCAATTAATTGTTGCATTAATAAGACTTGTATATTTGCAATTAAATCAAACTTGGTTGCACTGTGTATCAAAAAAAAAAAAAAATTCATGCTTTGTTCACGTTAATTGATTATTTCATTAAAACAAGATTTTGTTAGTGTGAAAATTTTAGAATTAGAAGAGGCACAAAAGCCACAAAACAAAGCAATTCTAGTTGAATTTTTCATAATTTTTTAATATATAAACTTGACAACCTCCGGTATCTCTACTTGTTGTTCCCATCCCTATCATGGTAGATGTCACAAGGGGTTTGTACTTAGATAAATTTTTTGCCTAAAATTTACCTATTGTGCTACTTAGTCACCCCAATGACTAGTCAGTCTACGCAAGTCCGTCCGACGGGTACTTAAAATTTTTAGAGTTTGAGAGAAGTTTACACATAAGTAGCACACACAAGCACAATATGAAATAGGCACAATGAATTATGGGAAGAATTCCGAACCTTATATTTTATTTATCAATTTCAAGTATAATGGGCCATGGCCTTCATACAATCCTCAAGTATTGTAATACCCCACGTTTTCCCTAATTAAAATTTCAAATCGCTGATTTTCTCAAATTATTTCAATTTAATAAAACAGAGAACATTTTAATTCCAAAAATAAGTTTTGCACGTTCAAAATATTTCCTTCATCGGAGTCTCGATTTCTTACGATAAATTTCAGTCCAACAAGATTTCCTAAGCCCAAATTATTAGCCCAATCATAGCCTAAGATTGATCTCACTTTTTAGCCCAAACAATAAACATTTAAAAAAAAAAGAGGAAAACAAGAAAACAGATTTTCAAATCTGCTGCATGGGCTACATGCTCCAGCCGAAATTCTCCAAGAAATTGAGGGATGTGTTGGTTGAAAATCTTGACCACCAAATTGCCTTCATTCAAACTCTATAAATCATGGATGAAAGAAGTGGTTTTGTTTCAGATTTTCTTACCTCAAAACAGCTGAAAACTTAGTTCTTTTTGGTCCTCCATTTTTCTCTCTCGGCAGCAACACAGCAACACAGCACACACCTTGAACAAATTTCTTGAATAAAAAGGAAAACAAAGGAAACTTAGGGGCATTCACTTCAATCTTGGTAAGCTTAGTGTTAGCTTGTTAAATAAGTGATTATGATATAGTTATGTGAGAGTTAATACATGTTTTGGTTGTCATTAGGTGTTTAACTCAACTTGGAACCTTTCTAGCATTTTGGCAAAGACAAGCTTAGAAGCTTACTCAAGTAAGACTTATGAACTTCCTTCTCCTATTCTTGATCTCATGTTTTATTTCATGACTTATGAGTTATTCTATTGCCAAGTTCCTAGATACATTGTACATGAAGATATTGTTGTGTTTATGAACTCTTGTTGCCAATGAATATGATCTCCTTGTTAAAATGTTCATAAACCATTGAAATGAATATCATATGCCTTGAAGTTCCTTTAAGATCATGACCTAAGCTTGGATGTGTTATTGAACTAAGGACCATGGACTATGAGGAGGAGTTGATGACCTAAAAAAATGAACAAAAATGAAAGATACGGACAAAATGTTACGTTTTGACTCGATTTTTATTTTTCGAAAAATCTTTAACCAATGATTAAACCGACGCTTTATAAATGTTTATGGACTTGAAACAACTCCAAAAATATGTTTTTGAACCAAAAATCAAAAGAAAATAAAAAGACAGAAAAATGAAAAAATGGCCGAGACTGGGCGCTCAAAACGACGCCCAAGCGCCTAGTCAGTGCTTAAGCACCAGTCCGGTTGGCCAATTCCAAAGACCAGGCGCTCAAGCGCCCAGCTCACTGGAAATTTTTAATGTTTGGGTGCCTGAGTGCCCAAACCAGCGCTTAAGTGCCCGATTCAGCTTCTAAAACTTCATTTTTTTGTTTCGTTTGGTTGAACGGAGTCCATAGCCAATCTTTTTAAACTATAATTAAATTTTCAAAATAATGAATCCTCTAGTCCAAGTCCATAGTCTAATCCTAGTTCGTTCAATCGAAATGATTGACTAAGTTCCGAATTTCCCATTCTATTATTCGTAGTTAATCAAAACGTGCTAATAACTTCATAATTCTAATATGATTAAACTGTCCTCATTATTTGTAGCCTACTGAATGACTGTCTGTTGGGCCCTGAGAATTTACATGAGTATCGGATTGGGCAACGTCGGGTTGTCAATACGAGCCATGTGAATTCTCATCTGTGGGATAATCCGGACGACTCTGGAGGTAGAGTTCTGAAGGGTTATTCTAAAGCACGTACGTCGGCTGTGCTTTACTGTATCTGTTGCTCCTTCGGAGGTTTGGAGGGATAAGAATTTTATGTGAAATATATTAAAGATATAAAGGTGATAGACCTACCTAATCGCTTGTTTCTGCCTTATGACTTGAATGTGAAATTTGTTCTTATTATCAGTCTGATTTGTTCGTTCTGAATTGTCCTGAACTATTATTGAAAGCACATTCTTGTCTTATTGTCGAAATGCTCATTGTTTGGAACTCTTTTGCTTCCATCATCTTGCCATAAGTTTTACTGGGTCACGTGACTTATGATTCTATCATAATATGTAGGATCTTAAGCTATGGATTATTGATCAAAGATTTGAGCCTGATTAGTATAAGTTTCCTTTTGGCATTGTAATTAAGTTGTAATTCTAGCTCAACTCGATTTTTGGGACTCATGGTTTGTATATTTAGATAGTTGAGCTTGTTTTGATTGGATATGTATTATGAATGAATTTTATTGGTGTGAATATAATTTCTAGAGGATTTTAGTTTTATTTGCATATGTTAGTTTTCCGTTTTGGTTTTAGCATGTATTCCAACAGTGAGTGACATTTCGGTTCACGAGGCGGATAGCTATCGTGACATGGGGCGTTACAAGTATCTTTCTGAAATTGCACACATGAGTTGCGAGGTCCTTAGGCATATTTAGAGATATCAATAACATATTCTAGTCCAACTAGAATTCAGAATAGACAAAGCGCTTAATTATATGGAATCATCAAATTCTATCAAGATTAGGACTCCTAAGCTAATTCTCCTACTTCGTCCACATGATGGAGAACTCTTATTTTGCTTAGAGTCTTCCGCATTCCAACCTTGGTCAAATCCAACCACAATTCCATATTGCTGCTGTTTGGCTTTCGCTCACCTGACATGCATCGGGTACTCACTGCCCGGTGCATGCTAGGCTTCCGCCCATCGTGCGCATCACTTAGCACTTTTCGACGTTCTTCCATACGATGCCGCACTCATCGTGTTGAAGTGCTTTCTTGTTCTTAGGCTTCCGTCTTTTCCATATTTTGATACCCGTCGTGCACGCAGCAAGCAGCTTTGACGCTCGTCATTAGTCGACCACTTGTTGTCTTGCGCGCACCTGCTACACAAAGCCACACATTCGCCACCTGACACTTGATACACAATGTATGCGCAGTACCAAGCCTACTCGTCTGTTGCCCAACAACCATGCACCACAAATCCGCAAGTGTTCGCACCCAACGTGTTCACTCGAGGATGCCCAGCACTTGTCGGCATGGGTCGCCCTATCCAACACATATGCATGTCTTTCTTAGTTCATTCGACAGCTTACCCGATGTACGGAGCACATAGCCGATCTGCCCCACCGATGTTTGCTTGCTGGGTGTGGCACCATGCCAACACTAGTTGCCCGTTGGCACGCAAGCCTGCTGTGACAATGCTTCTCGACGGTTCTAGGGGCTAACAGACCATCCCCACTAGAAGAGTCCGATGTCCTTCCTGGAGCTTGAGTACCTTTCCTCGCCCAGTATGTATCGATTTCATTTTCAAATTATCACAAATGTAACATCCTATTCCCATGTAGCATCAACTTCTGACTGTCCTTTCCACTGAACTGAGTAGTCAATTCTCCAATTTTTTTTAATTTGGCTCATGGTCCGATGATCTAAAACTTTGACAACTTTCTTCTAAAATTCTTGCCTTATCACCAGTGGAGTACATTTTAGTTGTGGGGTTAGCTCCAAAAGCACATTCTCACCCACTGCAAATTCCATATTCCATCTACTTGCATTGGCATACCATTTCATTTGAGTTTGGGCCAAGATTAGGCTATCTCTAGTTTCATCAATTAACTCTTGTTGCGCTCTTGCAAAGTGGTAAGTCGCGGGGCACTTACCAACCATTTGCTGGATTGCAATTTCATGAGGCATTAAGAGTTGTTGTCCATACTCTAGTTCAAATCAACTCATGCTTGCCGCCGAGAATTTGTGCAAGTTATAACAAAATTAGGCCACATCAAGTAAATCTTCCCAATCTTTTTGACTAGCTGACACATAGTGCCTTGAGTATTCCTCCAACAATGCATTCATCCTCTCAATCTGATCGTCGATTTGAGGATGATTAGCAGTTGAAAACTTCAGTTCTATCCCCATCATGTTAAACAATGAAGTCCAAAATCTCCTCGTGAAGCGGATATTCCAGTCACTCACAATCTCATCCGGAATACCAAAGTAGTTAATCACGTTCTTAAATAACAAACTTGCAGCAACATCCGCCAGGCAAGCATTCAGTGTAGCTGCGAAGATGGCATACTTAGGAAATCTATCAATCACCATAAGTATCGAAGACATCCTATTCACCTTTGGAAATCACAACACAAAGTCCATGGAGACGAATTGCCAGAGCCTTTCGGGAATGGGTAGGGACTACAACAATCCTGCCTCTTTCTTCCTTTCATGCATGTCAAGTTGGCATACAAGACAAATTTTTACATAGGTTTCAATGTCTTCCCCCATCTTTGGCCAATAATATTGATGGCTAAGCACTGCCAACATCCGCCACAGTGAACTTTCGGATTTGCCCAGCCTTCACCAAATCCAATGGTCTCTAGTAAACCGTATCATTTTGGAAAGCAACTTGTATCTCATCCAAGAGACTTGACTCAACAAAAGTCAATGCAATTACATACTTGCTCACTGTCTTCTGACTTAAGGCATCCGCGACATCGTTGTGTTTGCCCGACTATTGCACCCAATCAAAGTTGAATTTTTCAATTAATTCCTACATTCGGGCTTGTTTTGGCATCAACTTTTCCAAGTCTTGAAATAAGTATTAACTACATTGTCGATCATCACAGTGAACTTGGTTCCCAGCGAGTAATGTCTCCATGTCTCCAAGCAATGCTAACAGCTATCATTTCCTTCTCATAGGTACTATACCGCTACTCAGCATCTTTTATCTCGCGGCTTTCAAAGGCAATGGGTTGCTTATCCTATACCAACACCTCACCAATTGTCCGATTAGAAGCATTGACCTGCACCTCGAAAGGTCAGTCGAACTCTAGCAACTTCAAAATAGGTTTTGTCAACACGGCCTGCTTCAGCAGCTCAAACGTCCTTTGACAATCAACGGACCATTCCTACTTCTGATCCTTTTTTAGCAAGTTCGTCAAAGGATTGGCCATCTTTGAATATCCTTTGATGAATCGGCAATAGTAGTTTTCGAGTCCCAAAAATGACTACAGCTCGGTCACCTTGGACAGGGCAAGTCACTCAATAATGGCTTGCACTTCCTCCCATCCATCTGAATCCTAACTTGGCTAATAATGTGTCCAAAGAATGTGATTTCTTCCCGAAAAAATCACACTTTTCTTTCTTTGCATAGAGCTTGTGTTCATTCAGCTTCTTCAATACAAACCTTAGATGCAACGTATGATTCTCTAAGGATTCTAGATAGATTACGATGTCATCAAAATACACCACCACAGACCGATCAAGGTACTCATAC
>JACFYI010003243.1:35434-57950 GCA_014898755.1 Handroanthus guayacan | reverse complement strand
GATTATCATGTCTACTAGTGAAAATGCAAACCCATCTAAGCCTATGAGAAGATGTGGACGACACAGACAGGTATTATTTACAGAATCTATGGCGCCTGAAATGCCAAATAATAATGAACACCCTATACCTTGTCAATAAACACGTGAACCCGATCGATGACCATGTGATAGATCTCGTCGGAGAACCCCTCCACAAAATGAACTGCCAGCTGAACAATTCCTCAATTTACTCCGACAAGCATTGAATCGAGACGAGCCACAATCGAGACAGAGACAAGAGAAAGAATCAGAGGACAGGCTGTTAACAAGATTTTTAAGATTTAATCCTCCAAGTTTTGATAGTGAGCCCGAGAACCGCAAAGCTGAAGCTTGGTTATTTACGGATGAGAAGATATTTCGTGTTTTAAACTATACGGATGCCCACAAGGTTAAGTTTGCTACCTACTTGTTCGAGGGGCCTGCATGTCATTGGTAGGCCATTATTGAGAGAAAATGGGATAGGAACAGAGTTGAGAACTCTTGGGAGCAATTTTGAGAGGAATTCTTGAGAAAATTTATTCCGCAGGTAGTCAGGGACCTGCAAGAAAAAGAATTCATGAGACTAATGCAGGGATCCTTATCAATAGCAAAGTATGAAGCCGAATTCAATCGACTAATTTAGTATGCTCCGCATGTGTTGGCGGATGAAGAAAGGAAGAGAAAAAAGTTTATCGAGGATCTAAGGCTTGACTTGAGAAGGGTAGTGGCTATTAATAAGTCCCAAAATTATGATAGTACTGTAGAGACAACAGTGAAATTAGAAACGGAGTTTTAGGAACTCCACAAGTTAAGTGACAAACGAAAGGGCAAGTAGACTGGCAAGTCGAATATAGACCTGTAAGAAATATCCAAATATCCATCTGTCCGTCTGCATCTGTATTCAAAATTAGAGAATATTATCCGTATCCGAAAATATTGAATTCATTTATATGATTGAGCCTATGATATTGATGATCATGATGATATATTGCTTATTATGAGCTTGGTGTTGTTATTTCATACTTCTTGATAATCTTAAGCTCAATGCCCTTGTAATGCTAGATCCAAAGCTTATTGAACTCCCTAGACATAAATACCTATGCTTTGGTTTGGATATAAATCTTGGAGCATGGACTATGAGGAGGGCTTGATGTTTTTAAACTAAGAAAATATATGATATGGACAAAACTCAAACTTTGACTCGACTTTTATTTTTTTGAAAATCTTTAACTAAAGTCTAAAATGACGTTTTGTAAATTTCCATAAGCATACAATAATCCCCAAAAATGAAGATTTCAAGCCAAAAATCAAAAGAAAATAAAACATAAAGAAAATCAGATTTTTCACCCAAGAGTGAGCACTCAAGCGCTCAACTTGGGAGCCCAAGCGCTCGCTAAGCGCTTAAGGGCTCACTTTGAGCGCCCCAACACCCAATCAAGAGTCCAAATTTTTTTTCATTCCAGTAGGCCGGCGCTTAAGAGCGCCCATTTAAAACTCTGAAACTTTAAATTTTCCAGTAACTGAGTGCTCAAGTGCCTAGACCCGTGGCGAAAACCACTGTTTGAGCGCTCGAGCGCCCAAACGTGTGCCCAAGTGCTCATTCCAGTGAGCTTGAACATGTTTCTGATATACCAAATCCATATCTCATCTTTCTAAAATACGTTTGAGATTTCTAACACATGAATCTTTTAGTTCGTAGTCCAATTCTAGTTTGCTTGAATAAATGATTGACCTAGATTCCGAATTGTTCATTTGTTAATTAGTTGGTTAATCGAAATATGCCAGATGGCTTCATGATTATACGATATGCTTGAATGTCCCGTTTATTGTTAGCCTCATGAAAGCAAGCAAGTTGGGCCCTGGGATTTTTCAGGCGTATCGGATTGGGCAATGTCGGGTTGACTGCCCGAGCTCTTATAAATCCCTGTAAGTGGGGTAGTTTGGATGACCCTGGAAGTAGGGTTCTGAGGGGCTATCCTAAAGCATGTACGTCAGCTGTGCTTTACTGTTTATAAGTTGCTCCTTCAGGAGTTTAGAGGGATAAGGAATTTAAACGATATAGGTTGGAGTTATAAGGGTGACAGACCCACAAAAATATTTATTTCTGCCATACGACTTGAATGTGATAAATGTCTATTGATAATTGCTTGTTTCGTTCGCTCTGATTGTTCTAGTTCATTTATGAAAATCACATTTTTGTCTTGATATCGATATGCCCGTTATTTGGAATTCTCTCGTTTCTGTCCTTATGCCATAAGTTTTACTGGGTCAGTGGACTTATGATATCACAATATTATGTAGGTTAATAGGCCGTGATGTTTGACTGATAGCTCAAGATTGATCGTGATTAGTCCCTTTTTACTTGTATTAAGTTTGTAATTTTTTGCGAGCTGGGACATTTGAACTTGATTTGTATTGTTAAATCGGCCTATAATGGACATTTAGATACTTATGTATTTTGGGCTACTTCATTGTTTCGAATGATATTTTGGGATTTAGTTCGAATTGTTTCTTGTTAGTTCTTGCTTTTGGTTTTAGATCGTTGTTCGTATGTGAGTAGCATCTTGGATCACAGGGTGGAATGCTATCATGACCCGTGGCATTACAGACGCCATGCAGGAAAAATTAAAAGCTCTTGAGGATGCTAAACTTAGACTATGGTACCCCTTCCTCCCGACAAGACCACCATTGGTTGTCGTTGGCTATACCGTACTAAATTTCATCCTGATGGCAGCATTGCGAGATACAAAGCCCACCTTGTTGCTAAGGGGTACAGTCGACAGGAAGCTGTGGACTTCCTGGATATGTTTGCCCCTATTGTCAAACTTGCTACCATCAAGCTCTTACTCTCACTTACTACCGTTAAAGGATGGCACATTTGGCAGCTTGATATTAACAATGCCTTCTTGTATGGAGATGTTCACGAGGATGTTTACATGGACCTTCCCCTCAATTATCCTAGTAAGGGAGAGCGTAATCAATCCTGTAAACTCGCCTGCAAGCTTCGAAAATCTCTCTACGGATTACGTCAAGCACCTTGTCACTGGTTTTCAAAATTCTCTCAATCCTTACAACACCTTGGTTTTTCTTAGTCTAAATTTGGTACTCCCTCTTTGCGAAAGGTAACGGTGGTATGTTCATTGCTCTTCTCGTGTATGTTGATGATATTATCTTAGCTGGTCCGTCCCTTTCTTTTATCAATGAAACTAAAACTGCTTTGGAATCTATGTTCAAGTTGAAAGACTTGGGCGAACTTCAATATTTTCTTAGTTTAGAAATTGCTAGGTCTAGTTCAAGTATTATCCTTTAGCAACGGCAATATACGTTGCAACTTCTTGAGGAAACTGGCTGTCTTGGTGCTAAACCTCTTAATACTCCTATTGACCTTAAATTGTGCATTTCAAACACTGACAGTGTTCCTTTGGAAGATCCTACGTCTTATAAAAAATTGGTTGGGAAGCTGTTGTATCTTATTGTTTCTAGGCCTGATATAACTTTTACGGTGCAGCAATTGAGTCAATTGCTCTCCAAACCAACCTCTGTTCATCTCCTTGCTGCTCATCACCTACTTCGGTACTTGAAAAGTTGTCCTTGCAATGGCATTTTCTTCTCGTCCTTTTCCAATATGCAATTGAAAGCCTTATCTGACTCAAACTAGGGATCTTGTCCGGAGCCCAGATGCTCGGTCTCTGGTTATGGTATTTTTCTCGATGATTCCCTCATATTTTGGCATTCGAAGAAACAACCTAATGTGGCGCATTCCTCTACTGAAGCCGAGTACCGCGCTCTTGCTGCTATTACATTTGGGCTCAGTTGGCTATATCAGGTCTTGGATCACCTCCAAATTCACTCTCTTGCTCCCACAGCTGTTTTCCGTGATAATAATGCTGCTATTTATATTACTCAAAATCCCACTTTTCACGAACGAACCAAACATATCGAGATTGACTTACACTTTGTTCGTGACAAAGTTATGTCTGGGGATATCAAACTTTTGCCCCTAAAGTTAGAGAATCAACTTGCTGACCTGTTTACACAAAGGCTTCATCTGGCTAGGCTCAACCCATTACTCTCCAAGATGGCTGTTCGAAATCTCCTCCGTCCACCTTGAGGGGGAGTATTAGGCAATTCACATTTGCACATTCTTTATAAAATGTGTTTTTGGTCCTTAAAGTGCTAACTCAAGTTGTAAACTGACTTAGTTTGTTAGTCAGTCTTTCTTGGTCATTCTTGGTTCTGTAACTGCCTCCGTTAAGCTTCTTTGCTGGTCTCAAGCTCTTATAAATACATAGCTATTTTTTTTTTTTTTTGTAACTAGAACTTAATTTTGTTATTCACTTCTCAATAAAATCTATCTTCATTTTTCAGCTTTACATCTTGTTTGTGACGGTTACAATATATATTAAGTGACAAAAACTTTCATTTTGTCACTAATTATATGTTTTAGATGACAATAATTTTTATATTGTCACTATATAGCTCATTAGTGATAAAAAGTAGCATTCGATAGAGAATTAGTGACATGTTTATAATGCCAATCAAGTGACAATAAAAATTGTCACTACAATTTAGTGATAAGATTTTCATTGTTACTAGGTAATCACTATACATGTGTCAGTAATTGTCAATGGTGACAATATAAACACCTTATTGTCACTATTTAGTTTGTTAAAATTATTTTTTGTTGCAAAACATAATTTTTTACCACTTTTTCTCCAAAATTAGTGACAATTTTATATTATTACTCAATTTTTTGTCACTCATGCTATACTTTTTCGTAGTGGGTGTTCGAAGGTTACTGGCAAAAAGCCACCAAGATATAACGACTCTTCTTCGGTTAAGGTGGTACTCCAATAATCGAAAACGACGAACGAGCTAACTTGAAACTCTCTTTTTAAATAAAACGTGAATTTGATGTGTGTAGTGTTGTGCTTAAACAATGTGAGTACTATATCTTTTTCTCTCTATTTGTTTGGTTTGGTCTTTGGCTCTTATTTCTAGTTGTGCAACACAACATCGTCTAATGAGGCTCGTCTATTAATAAGAGACATAACTCTTGTTTTATACGCATATAAGAACATGATTAAGAGTTGGTACTTATTCACTTTAATTTTATAAATTTTATAATCGTGTCTTGGTTTGGAATTAAATATTAATTAAATTTCATATATTGATTTGACACGCCACACGATGTCCTTATTTATTTCTTATTGGTTTTTCACTCACACTTGAATTTTGGCTTATATGTATATATTTCACGAATATCTCCTCAACAAGGCAAATTTATTAGTATATATGTCAAGGTGCCAAAATTTTAGCAGGTCCTATAATTTTTTATTCACCAATTCATGTGAATTATAAGAATTGTAGCAGTGAATCTGTGAATTTAATTGGTAGGAAATTGGATCTAAAATATTTTTCTTGAATAAAAAATAGAAGGAAAATTGGACAAAAATCGAAGAGAAACTCTATTGGAAAGGAACTGGAACCATGCAATTTTGGCATTCATAATTACGCATGACTAGAAATAACCTCGGTACGGATGAGCACGGCACAAATCTGGCAAGCATAGTTGATAACCTAATTAGGAGCTACATTAAAGGAATTTGACAACTAAGCTTGTGGGCAGTATGACTATATAAACCACCCCAATCTTTCACTAAAAATTGCAATATTTTCCAAGCTAAACCTCAATTTGCATACAACGAAACCTATGGCCTCCAAAATCTCTTGTATTTCATCCATATTTCTCATCTTGTTCCCCCTCATAATCTGTCATGCACACTATAGTGAAAAACCAGCAATATCACCCTTTCATTTTCTCAAAAACTTGAATGGAAGCTGAAAAGGAGACCTTGCAGAAGGCCTTAGCCATCTAAAGAAATACCTTGCATATATTGGCTACATACCCACAATCCTAACTCCTAAAAACAACGTTTGTTTTGATGATACATTGGAATTAGCCCACAAAAAGTGTTTGAAATGGGAATACAACAAATTATCAAACAAGCACAGACAATCCACAGGGCAGTGTTTTAAAACAATGATATATATTTATCTACCAAAATACAAAACAAGAGATTGATATCACTTATATCAGAGTTCTGTATCATAACAGAACTGATCCAAAATCGAATCGCAAATCGAAGACTGCTTGCCTTGAAGAAAACGTTTCCCCTCTATTGGTGCAAAGGGTACAACAACTCTTCTCCAAGGATAAGACGGCTCAGAAGCAACGTACTGTACTAAACGTCACTTCACCTCGAACAGAACTCAATCGTCAGAGCTAATAGTCCAACAACTATCTAAAGGTAGGGATATAGAATGCTTTGGTGTGTATTGTCCTTATGGAAACCAGGGGCAACCTTTATATAGCCAAACCATGTCCCAACTCATCCTACAACTTTCCATGTGGGACAAGTTATTTATATAAGCATAAGTCCATGCCACATTTGTAATCTTTCTATGTGGGATTCTTTTTATGACAACAAGTTCTCATGACTTGATATAGTTTCCTATGTGGGACTTGCACTTATAATTCAAAGTTTTTGTGATTCTAATGTAGGATAGCTTACACTTGCCCCACAACACACCACAAACATCTATGGATTCAACCAATAATTAGCACTAATCCGTGAAACCATTAAGCATTTTGTTAGACATGTAATTTAAGCAACAATTCATGCCATTGACAACAATACCCCACCAATCCATAGTGTTTAGACTATTAGGATTTTAGTGATTTGCTTTCAGTCATGGTGCCTCCCGATTTGAACCACAACCTAAGTTATCCAGCTTCTGCCATCACAGGGACAAATGGATCGATGCCTTGAATTTGGACCTTAGGTGCGGTAGCGTCCATTTGTAACAACAAACACACGGCTATGTGCTGATCTTTAGGGTTCACACGTTACGGCCATGTGTCCTAATCCTGTTCATGAATGTTTTCGAGGAATAACCTATTTCCTCTAGTTGCGACCAAACAACTTCCATTCACTTAGTTGGGCGTCTCCAGAGATGCACTGCTTACATCTCGTCAAAATTGACTTGACCCCATTTAGAGTTAGAACTCTTACTTTACTTGCAGTTATCAGCACCTGCTAGGTATACCAGGGGATAGACACATAGATAAAGAGTATCAATCATAATTAGGTGCTACCGATACACTCAATAGCTTGTTTATACCACATTGAACCTTTCTCGTAGGATCTCCACTTGGTAGGTTGGGTTGCCACTGCAGATGGTTCACTCATGGGTTTCTTAGTCCCATCCCCAGCCTGGATTTATGAACTAAGGACAACTCAAGTCCTTTAGTCAAAGGATCGGCCACGTTATCTTTGGTACCAACAAAATCAACGGCCATAACCCTATCAGACACAAGTTCTTTTATATACTTCAATCTAACTTGGATGTGTCTCTTAGTCTTTTGGTTAAACTTTAGACTTCTGATCTTTGTAATTGTGGTTTGGTTATCACAATGCACGGCGATCGCCGAAAGAGGCTTGCTTACCATGGGCAATTGAACCATTAACCCATACAGCCACTCAGCCTTAGTCCCAGTTGTGTCCAAAGCACATAACTCTGCCTCAAAAGTTGAGCGAGTTAACAAAGTCTATTTTGCAGAATTCCAGGGGACTGCCCCCTACCTAGGGTAAATACTTACCCAGTACACCCATTAGTACTGGAGTTTTTAGCTATCCAACTCGCATCACTATATCCCTCAAGAACTACAAAGAATCTGCCATAATGCAGAGCAAGTGATGCCGTGCCCTTCAGATACCGAAGTACCTTGTCTAAAGCCTCCTAATGGGTTCTATTGGGACAACTTGTATACCTCGCCAGCTTTGAGACAGCAAATGAAATATCCAATCTCGAGCCATTTCCAAGATATTGCAAGCTCTCAATAATTTGAGAATATCTCAACTGAGACACAAGAATACCACTTTCATTTTTGAAAGTGCCACAGAAGGATCATATGGAATATTAGCGATTCTACTCTCCTTATAGCCAAATCTCTCGATTATCTTCTTGACATAGCGAGATTGAGAAATAGTTATACTTTCAGTTTATCGAATCAACTTGAGTCCAAAAATCACATTAGCCTCTCACATATCCTTCATTTCAAACTTACCTTTCAGGAACGATTTTGTCTCATTTATTATCTCAATATTCAATCCTATCAACAGAATGGCATCTATATATAGGCATAGCACAATACAATTATCACCCGTAACCTCACTTATCATTATCATTAACAATGAAGCCAAATGACGTAATAGTTTTATCAAACTTTTCATGCCATTGTTTAGGCGCTTGTTTCAATCCGTAAAGAGATTTAATAAGCTTACAAACTTTTTGCTCATTTCCAGGAGCTACAAATCTCTCAGGCTGATCTATATAGATTTCTTCCTCGAGATCATCATACAAAAAAGCTATTTTCACATCTATCTGGTGAATCGGGAAATCATTTACTGAAGCCAATGCTATAAGCATTCGGATTGTAGTCAAACGAGCCACAGGGGAATAAGTATCAAAGAAATCTATTCCCTTTTTCTACCTAGAACCTTTGGCAACCAGTCTAGCCTTAAACTTATCAATAGTTCCGTCAGACTTAAGTTTCTTCTTGAAGATCCATTTGCATCTAATCATAGTACACTCTGGAGGGAAGTTGACCAGTTCCCATGTCCCGTTAGAGACAATGGAGTCTATCTCACTTTTGATAGCTGCCTTCCAATGCTTTGCTTCTGATGAAGCCATAGCATCTTCGAATGTTATAGGGTCGTCCTCAATATTGCAAGTGATAAAATCACTTCTAAAATCCTTGACAACTCTAGCTCTCTTACTCCGTCTGGGTTCATCTAATTCTTCAGGTACAGAATTAGAACTACTTAGATTAACCCCCATCTTTGTCATCTTTTTCACATGTTTAAGAATTGATGAGGATGGTAGGGCTGAATCTAAAGAAACTTCTTGAGGTACTCCTGTCTTTGCGGGAAACACATCCTTAAATAACGTAGCATCACGGAATTCTACTATTGTGTTAACATCTATGCCAGGAATCTAATTTAATTACCAAAAATCTAAATGCATAGCTTATTTCCACATAGTCTAAAAAGATTGCATCAACAGTTTTAGGGTGCAACTTTTTCCTCTTGTGTTCTAGGACCAGCACTTTTATAAGACAACCCCACACTTGAAAATATTTCAGGCTTGATTTTCTGTCTTTCCAGAATTCAAACGGAGTGCCTTCTTTATGTTTAAGAGGGACTCTATTCAGAATATGGCATGCCGTATTCAAAGCCTCTCCCCACATATACCTAGGCAATCCGAAATTCAAAAGCAGACTGTTGATCATGTCTTTAAACGTTCTGCTTTTTCGTTCAGCTATTCCATTAGACGAGGGAAAGTATGGAGGAGTCTCTTTATAAACTATCCCAAAATTTTGATAATATTCATCGAAGGGGTTAGACTCATACTCTCTGTCTCTATCTGACCTTAATCGTTTAATTTTCTTGCCAATTTATATTTTAGCTTCATTCTTAAACATGATAAACTTTTCAAGTGCTTCATCTTTATGATTCATTAGATAAACATAACAGTATCTATTGCAATCATCTATAAATGTGATAAAGTATCTTTTATTATCTTTTGTTAAGATTTCATTGAACTCACAAATGTCAGTGTGAACTAAGTCAAATATTTCAAGATACCTTTCAACCGAATGGTACGGCTTTCTTACTTGTTTAGCCTCAACACACACTTGACACTTATTGTTGCCTTCAATCTCATGTTTGGGGATCAGATTCAAATTCATCATCCGTTTTACGGAACCAAAGTTCAGATACCCCAAACGGCTATGCCATACATTAGATGATTCAACAACATTCACAAACATAGGATCAGAATATTCAACATTATTACCCGAAGAAGAACCAACATAGTCAGCTCTTATTTTGAACAAGCCATCAGATAAATATCCTTTGCCAATAAACACACCATAGTGTTGAACTACAACTCTATTAAATTTAAACGAAAGCTCACAACCCTCCCTAACTAATATAGAATCGCTGACTATATTTCTCCGTATTGTTGGGACGTGATACACCCTTTGCAGAGATAATATGCACCCCAAAGGAAACTTCAGGTCCACGCATCCTATCCCAAGCACTTGGGCAGCACTGGAATTCCCCATTGTTATAGATTTTCCATTGATTGGCTGGTAAGACACAAAAAAAGACTTGTCAGCACAAACGTGCACATTTGCTCCAGTGTCTATTAACCAATCAAGCGGTTTATATACAGTTAGGATTTTGAGTTTCATTGTAACATACCCGGCAACTATTGTTTCCAAAGCACTAGTATTGCTAAGTTCTCCCGCAACCATGTTAACATTAGCCATTTCAATAAACGTGGGTTTGTTCTTGGCTTTCTTGGAGGGACACTCCTTAGTCCAATGACCCATCTGTCCACAATTCCAACATGGCCTATCTGCTTTCGATCTCTTATTGGCCTTGAACTTGCCTTTATTGATGGTTTTAGAATTAGGAGTTACATGGTTCATCTTAGGGTTTTTCTTTTTCCTTGTTATCAAATTCGCATGTGGTTGATACTCAACCAAAATACCATGAATTTGATTTCAGTATTCTTCTTCGATACTTATGGCAGCCATAAGATCATCTAGAGTTATCCTCCATTTTTTATACTTGAGTGTCATTCCAAAAATTTTTCAAGATTTGGGGAATTTATCCACAATGGACATGACCAGAAACTTTTCAAGAAGTTTCATCCCAGCATCAGAGAGAGAATGCTCTAAATTGATTAGCTCATGTGTAGGTTCAGTTACAGACCTGCCCTCAACCATCTGATACTTTAGGAACTTGGAAACATAATACTTCTCGAGGCCTTGCTCTTCAGTATTATATTTCCTGACCAACTCATCCCATAGCAACTTTGCCGTATAGAAATCAAAACAATATATATCGAAGAGTACATCCGACAAGGCGAACAGGATAACTCCTCGAACAATTTGATCTCACTCCGACCATGCGGCAATCTCAGCTGTTTTAGGATCGGTATCAGTTGGTTCTAGCTTAGTTTCCTGAATTATCGAAAGAAGACCTTTCATCGTAAGCTAATTTTCATTCGCTATTGCCAGCGTCTGAAAAACTGGCCAGAAAACTTTTTTGGCAAACCGGAAAGGTCAACTACTCTTCTCCCAGGATAAGACGGCTCAAAAGCAACGTACTGCACTATACATCGCTTCACCTTGAATAGCACTTAGTCACTGGAGCTAATAGTCCAACAACTATCTAAAGATAGGGATATAGAATGCTTTGGTGTGTGTTGTCCTTATGGAAACCGGGGGCAACCTTTATATAGCCAAACCATATCCCAACTCATCCTACAACTTTCCATATGGGACAAGTTATTTATATAAGCATAAGTCCATGCCACATTTGTAATCTTTCTATGTGGGATTCTTTTTATAACAACAAGTTCTCATGACTTGATATAGTTTCCTATGTGGGACTTGTGCTTATAATTCAAAGTTTTCGTAATTCTAATGTAGGATGGCTCACACTCGCCCCACAACATACCATAAACATCTATAGATTCAACCAATAATTTGGCACTAATCCGTAGAACCATTAAGCATCTTGTTAAACATGTAATTTAAGCAACGTTTCGTGCCAATTACAACAAAAGGTACCAAAAATTCTACAACCTCAAAGTCACCTAAATCCTCGACACGGACACAGTCAAATTACTACAAAAAACCTAGGTACGGAGTGCCAGATTTCCATCCCAATGCAAATCAAACAGCACTTTTTGGCCATTACCATACTGATCATATAGGCTCTCTCTGTGCCAATCTCGGATCCGTGTGGCCACCTGAAAAGAGAGTTCTAACATTTTCACACCCAAGTAGCACTAGAACTGATGCAAGTCTCCTGATCGCTCTTGCAATAGGAAGATGGATGATTATGACGCATTTTTATATTCAGGTCCAGAGATGAATTTGCAACATCTGATGTAAACATAAGTTTAGAGAGAGGTGATCATGGAGATGGGTTCCCATTTGACGGGTGATATGGGGTTCTGGCGCACTTGTTTGCGCCGACGGATGGGTGGCTGCACTTCGACTCGGACGAGAATTGGCAGTGGAGTACGGATCAGCCGGGGGATTTTGATTAGCAGACTATGGCGATGCCTGAAGTAGGGCACCTTCAGGGATTTGGACATAGCGCTGATCCTAAAGCTGTAATGTATGCTTATTTTGATGTTGGGGGACTGTTTAAGGATTTGACCAATGATGATATTCGAGGAACCAGTCTCTGTACCCTAATAATTAATTAGTTGGATTTTATTTATGAAAATTTCTACTGTGGTAGGAGTACGGATGGCAATAGGTCCGGGTTCTACGTGGACAGGCGGGTTTTTAAATTATAAATAGGCCCTGGGGCGGGTCCGAGCTTTCATATTTCAAACCCGGACCCACCCCGTTATAACATTTATATATATTATACACATTTATATAATATATTATAGATAAAAAATATGTATATTTTCTAAGTTTTCTATTAAAAATATATATGTTATATATATAATTTATAAATAAAATATATATTATTTTGAATAAAATTGATTGTATTGTGCTAATTAATAATTTATGCATTTAACATTTATAAAAACAACATATATGTTTATGATTTATAATTTTTTTAGGAACCAAAATATGCATGTATAAATTTTTCAATAATTAATGTTTTATTAATATATTATTTTAAAATATTCAAAATGTTATTAGGATTTTTTTAAAGAATTTCTTTTTTTTTTTAATATTTTGATAATTATTTACTAGGTCCGAGGCAGGACGGGTCCCGAGTCCGCGATATTCTTGGCAGGGCAGGTCTCGGGTCTTGCCAGACCCGCCTCATTGCCACCCCTAGGTGGGAGGTGTCGTCATGTTAATTTAGATATCAAGCTACAAAGTGATGAAGAAGAGTCAATTTGGTGAAAGATATTTAAAATAAAGTGCGCGAAAAGATATTTCTTGTGATTTTTCACCAGAAAATTCAATTACTCTATAATTAAATAAAATATTAAATTCATTTACTACGTGATTCTGTGGATTTTTTTTATTTGTTTTTTTTTCACAAAACTAAAAGCTGTATATTTATATATATAATGAGGTAATATTAATTAAATTCTTGACATTTTTCTGATTGATTCTTTTCACATAAAATTAAACTATGATTTAGAGTTAACAATATGATTATTGTAGTATTGAAATATTATAACAAATAGTACGTTCACCTATATAAACTATATATATATATATATACATGTTCTATAGTTTTAATACTTGCATTACTTATATCAGATATTTTAAATAATATTATTGCTATTCTTAATTTTACTTAATATTTTATTATTAAAATATTATCATAAAATTAAGGTATATAATTAATTCAGTTTATTACTAAAATGAACACTAGATTTTATGATAATATATGTTTATCATCGTTATCATTGACTTTATGATTATGAATACAAATGTTGTTATTATTTATTAAATTCTAATATATGCTTTTTTTTTTAAAGAGAGAAGCCATATACATTTAATCATTATATCAATATCATTACATAAACATATTTCATAGATCAAATACAAGAATTAAAGACAAGATAAATTCTATAAATTATTATGTAGTAAACAAATACTACTATAATTAAAATAGACAAAGATCCGCATACTAATGGTCGAATTCGAACTGGCGCCTCACCTATAAAACGGAGAAGGACGTGTCACTTCATTTAAATGATACCAACAACTCTAATATATGCTAAGATGTAGAAAAATAAAAGTTTACGAGCTAGCTTGCAAATTTTCAATTGCTTATACTTGAACTTAAGTTCCTGGCAGGGGCCTCGTGATCCTAGAGATCATAAGTTCGATTTCAAACAGTGTGTAGAACTGTTTTTCTATCAGATAGTAGACTACTGAGAACTATTCTACTATATAGTGATTGTTAAGGATCTTGTTGCTATTACAATGATCTTTGATTGTTCTTGATCTATTAACGAATTATTTAATATTGTATCCGCTTCTCTTTCAAAAAAGAAAAAAAGAAAGAAAGAAAAGAAAAGAAAGATTGAGTTCAAGTTTGAAAAAATCTACCTTGAATCAATCTTACAATTAATAGTTGACTAAATTTTTTATTAAGGTCAATTCATTTTACATTTCTAATTATATTATATAATGACTTTCAAACAAAAATTAGTAGTTAAAAATTTCAACACACTATGTAAAATTTGAGCAGAAAGAATTTACCAGAATATATTTGTTTTGCACAATAAATTCAAGCGGAAAAGAATATTCACAAGTTTAACAAAATGCATATGTTTACGGAGAAAAGAAGTCAGAATTTTAACTAAAAATTAGATTACATTGAGGGTTTGTAGTTTGGTTATGCTTATTCATATGTTAATTTCAAGACTACGATTTCATTTTGACAATAGTTTGGGGTAACTAAGAGGGTGTTGCTCCCAAGATTACAAGTTCAATTTTCACCAGTATGTATGAGCATTTGTGTATCGAATGGTTATTTTTGAATTTTTTCTAGCGCATGATAGCGTCATTGAAGATTTTTCTTGTGTTTTGTTATATAATATTTGGTCTTTGTACACTCATCCCCTAAAAATTTTGAAATATTATAAGTAAACTTCTTGGACAAAGAGAGTGTAATAATAATTGTATATCAGCACAGAGAATACAATTGTAATTATACATTAATTGAATTAACAGATAAAGAATGCATTAATTATAGATCAATTGAACTAATGGATATGTAACGGGACTAACTAGGCAAAAATGAATTTCATGGAACTAAACCGTTGTAGTTAGAAAGTTGTGGGTCTACATTGAAGAAAATTATAAATTGAATTAGACCAAAAATAAAAAATAAAAAAAGAATAAGGATGAACCATAGGAGGAAAGCGAACCATGGAAATCAAAGGCGCACAGATACCCAATTCCAACGGCTACCCGTGTAATTTTCAGACAAAGGAAGATAATATATTTACATTTATGCAATCTTGCTATGCATAAAGTATCTTTCCACTTTTTATTCTTTTGGCAAGTCCTCTTGTGCCTAGACCAAGGATTTGGCATGGGCCCCTATTCGTTATCCCAATAATCTCCAAAAATGAATAAAGAGCAAAGAAATCACTAATCCTAAACATAAAAGGAACAAAAAGAAAGAAAATACATCCATCTAACCTAACAATACCCAAACGAACTTAAGTAACTGGTCATGAAAAAAAAAAACCGCGAATGGTTGTTCACTTGCCCATTTAGCCAATCAATCCGACAGAAAATTTCCTTCTTTATAAATATGTGTAAGGTGCAAAGCAAAGATCTTCAAAAGCTAGCTATAGGATCTTAGCCACCAAGCGCATAAGATCCCATTTTGTAATTTTAATTATGTCCAAAGATTAGATGAATACCCGCACCAAGAGAACATGTCTATTTAGAATTTACATTCTATCTTGTTGGAAATTTTGCATAAACCATCTTAGAACAAAAAAGGTGAATAGATTTTTGGAAAGTAATATTGTAATTAACATGTTTAAGTCATATAATATGAATCAGTAATATTTTCAGCATTCTATTGGAAGTATCCAGGACATGATGTAGGCCTTAGGATTGCTTAGCAATTCTTTAGTTTCTTTCGTTTTTTTTAAACCTAGAAAACTTATTTGCAGAGGAAGTATAAATGAGAACATCAAAAGCTTAGATAGAAATTTATCAAAAAAAAAAAAGTCTTAGACATGAATAAAAGATATTATTGTAGTAACTTGACTCAAACAAAGAAAAAAGTACTATCAAAAACAGAGAAGTAAGTCTTGCACAGGAAAATGTGGATCAAATAGAGACAAATTTTGACGATCAAAAGGCACAAACTTTGCACCACTTGTCATCTACAAACCGAAAAAATGCATATCTCCATGACTTTTTGAAGATCAAAGTTCCACAGGTCGCCCAGAGTCCCACTGCAAATCCAACGGCCATCAACACATAGAACCAGTCTATTTCAGCCTCAGACTCTCCATCTTCGCCTTTAGTCTTCAAACCAAGAATTTCATCATCTACCGTGCAATTAACAGGGAGTGGAGATCCACAAAGCTCATTCCCAATAAAGCTAGATGAGGAAAATGTGCGAACCTGTGTGCCGACAGGTACTCTTCCAGACAAGTTATTATAAGACAAATTCAAACAACTCAAGAAGTTTAGATTTGAGATGCTGAGTGGAATCTCACCAGAGAGTTGGTTTCTTGATAGATCGAGAGATTCCAAATTTCTCATTTCACCAATATTATTTGGGATCGATCCAGTTAAGTGGTTTCCGGACAAATTTAATGATTTCAATCCAGCAAGGCTTGTTAGTTCCTTAGGAACTGGTCCGGACAATTCGTTGTCTGAAAGATCGATGCTGCTGAACAGCAAAAGAATCTTGTCATATTGGAACAGACCTCCTTTTGTCTCCACACGAGCACTCTCCATAAACGCGCCCATAAAATATGAGTAGTACATCGTACCACTGATGTTTTCCAGCTGTCTTGCTGAAGTTATCGCAGTTAAATTATCGAGACACCGAGGTATATCACCAGAAAACTTGTTTTCTGCTAGGTCCAAGACATGGAGAAAACTGAGGCTGCAAATTTCTGGAGTAATTTCACCAGTGAACTTGTTTGAACGCAGAATGAGAATCCTCAAATCAGACAGGCTTGTCCCTATCCATGGAGGAACATTTCCAACAAACTCATTTCCAGAGAGATCAAGTTTTATCAAACTTGTGCAGTTTTGCAAAGAAGAAGGGATCTCCCCAGAGAGAGTATTTTCGTATAAGTTCAACGACTTAAGACTTCCCAAAAAGCCTAGTGATCTTGGAATGCTTCCATGTATAAGATTCTTTCCAAGATTTATCACTTTCAATGATGGCCAATTCATCCAGCAGTCCGGAATTTCCCCTGATAATTGATTTCCTCCCAGATGAAGAATAGTCAATGAGTTCATTCGATTAGTGACAGAGCATAACATATGTGAAAGGCCTCCTGAAAATGAGTTGTTTGACAGATCTAGCTCCTCGAGACTAGACGATACAAGGGGTAACGGCCCGCTAAATTTATTTGAACTCAAGTATACCCACTGTGGACCATTTATATCAGGCAGTTTACCAGATAGCTCATTGTGAGAAAGATTCATCGAACTTAGAGCAGACATGTTCCAAAGCCATGCAGGAATTTCACCAGAGATTCCAGTGCAAGATAAGTCGAGACCATTGATGCTTCTTTGCGTTTGTAGCCATGTGGGAATCCAAGTGCCCAAGTTCCATGAACTTAGAAAGATCGTATCAAGTTGAAAGGGTGGAATCCATTCCTCGGGGACTCTCAGTGTCAATGGATTTCCAGAGGCTGTTATAATAGTTAGTTTTGTAAGATTGACAAAGTGATTTTCAGTCACAACCCCTTCGAACATGTTATTTTCCATTGCAAGAACTTTTAAGTTAGAAAGTTGTCCAGAACTCGGGGGAAAAGTTCCTGTCAACTTGTTGTTATCTAATCTCAATATAGTTAAGGATGACAAGCTTCCTAAATTCACAGGAATTGGACCAGTAAATGAATTGTTTCCAAGATCAAGGGTCTGAATATTCTCGAATTCTCCAAGCTGCTCTGTTAATTGACCAGACATACTATTTCCTCTCAGGTTTAGTTTCTCCAAAGAAGCTAAAAAGCATTTAGACATGCTACTTCCAAAGCTTTCCGACAAGTTCCCTTGCAACTTGTTGAAAGATATCCGAAGTTCTTGCAAGTTGCACAATTTCCCAACTTGCCTAGGAGTTTTTCCTGAAAGCTCATTGCTGGACAGATCAAAGCTTCTCAAAGAGACCAGGTTTGAAATGGTATCCGGAATGCTTCCCTGGAGAAAATTGTTCCCCAGAGAGACGGATTCTAGGTTGCTACAATTGAACAGCCAGTCAGGTAAAGTAGAATTGAGTTTATTGAACGAAAGATCAAGAAAACGAAGTTTGGCCATGTTTGTTGAAGCACTTGGAATTGGACCCTCAAAGTTGTTTTCTTGTAGTTGAAGAGATACTAAGTTGCTAAGAGAGAATATCCAATACGGAACGAGAAATTGATCAAACTGGTTAGTCGACAAACCTAGAACTTCAAGAGATGAAAAATTAGTATGATTAAGAGGCATAATATGATTAAGACCAGAACCAGAAAGATGCAACTCTATTAAGTTAGGCAACTTGTTTACTATATCTAACCAATCATGCACTTTACTAAGGTTTACATAACTTAAGTCCAAATACTCCAAATAAGAAAGGCCAGACAGCCAGTGTAGGCTGTCAACCTTTAACGACTCACTCAAACCTAAAGTACGTAAATTTGAAAGGTTTCCCAAGTGATGAGGAATGATTCCCTGGAATCCAGAAGAAGATAAATTAAGATACTCTAGACTTACCAATGAACCAATGAAGTTTGGAATCATTATTGCAAAATCGTTCTGACTTAAATCAAGGAACCTCAGATGTTTCAGATTGAGTAGAGAATGGTTCATTTTGCCTCCCAATCCTAAACCCCAATCAGGGCTTCGAAGATGGAGTTCAAGAATATGGCCAGTCAGGTTGTTGCAGACGATCCGATCCCATTTACAGCAATCAACAGCTGCATCCCATGAGGATAGGAGATTAGATGGATCGTCTAAAGATTGCTTGAAGCTTAAGAGGGCTTGTTTCTCTCTTTCTATGCATAATGCATCAGTGTTTACACTACAGTTGATAGAGCGGATGGTTGCTGCAATAGAGACTAAGAAAAGCAGAATTGCAGTTGTTGTTTTTGAGTTTATCATATTTTGTGAAGTCTTAAGATGCATTTGTGCTTATTATGGCTCCTCAATGGTGGGAAGGTAAGAGAATATATATTGTCCAAGATTTTACCTTTCTGCTTCACTTATTTTCAGCAGCTCCACAGAACATTCGAAAAGGACGAGACCAAGAGAGTGACTGAAAAAATATAGAAAGACCTGCTGAATTTTGCCAATGCATTAGTCTTTTACGTGGATAAACATTCGAGATTTTAGTAGCTCCGCTGCTTTACTTATTTTCAACAGCTCCACAAAACATTCAAAAAGGATCAGACCAAGAGAGTGACTGGAAAAATATAGAAAGACCCGCTGAATTTTGCCAATGCATTAGTCTTTTATGTCGATAAACATTCAAGATTTTAGTAGCTTTTTATTTGTTATCATAGTGAATTCTCTTTAAAATATAGTATCATGGTGGTTAGTACCTCAGGTGGACTTGTGCTACGAAGAATTGGATTTTATGTTGCATCCGCACTTACCCATATATGTTGTTATTCCACACCTGCCTGACCTGTCTGGATATGCGAAGATTAAGTGCTCTTGACTTCACTTCGACCTCACCATATTCACGGAAATTAATAAAAAAAAGACCAGACATAGACAAAGGGAATGTTTGCCCGTTAATTCTGCCTCGACCTGAAGCATTCAATAATAAAAATTTACTGAAATTCAAAGTAGAGGGCTTTACTTTTAGGGATAATTATCCATACACCCACTGAAATTTACTGTAATTACCAAGACATCTCTCAATATTTGAATAATTATCATAAAATTTTTTATTTTACAGTTCAGTTAATGTATAATTATAATTACACCCTTGAATATATGCATGATCACAGTTGTATTCATTGAGTTGATGCATAATTACAGTTACACCCCCTGAATAATCCGTCACTTATAACTGCAAATAGTTTCAAGGGTACCGATGATGCCATTTTCCTAGAGATTTATTTCTCAGAGATTTCTACATAATCTTCCTTGAAAGTTTAATTATTAAATACCCCAATCATATTTTTATCCGCAAAAAACCCATGTAGAGTAGTCAAGACATTTTTAGGTTGTAGCTAGGGCTATAAACGAGCCGAGCTCGAGTCGAGCTTGGAAAAAATTTTATGCTCGAGCTCGGCTCATTTACAAAATTAAAGAGTCCAAGCTCGAGCCTTAATCGAGCCTGACAACCTTGTTTAAAAAAAAATTAATATACATTTTTTATAAATATTTAGATATTATATATATTTTATATATAATATATTTTTTTAATAATAGTTCAGGCTCGCGAGTTTTCGAACCAGTCTGTTGGAGCCAGTCTTCGAGTTGAGCAGAATATTTGTTCTTCAAGCCGAGCCAGTTCCTTGGCTCACCGTACGCCCCTAGCTATTAGTTTTGATTTACATGCTTCTTCTTCCTACTAGGGTTGCTTATTTCATACAGGGAGTTTTTTTACTAATAAAAATATGACAGGAGGATGTTTGACAATTAAATTTTTTACATGGAAGTTTTCGTGAAATAATTTTATTTCTTTCCAATTGTAAGGGGGATTGTGAGTAGTCTTTGGAATATCAAAAGTAAAAATAAAAAATAAATTATTTGATATTGTGAAACACTTCAAAAGCAAACTCTTGCAACAGTAGTAATTATATATATGCAAAAAATATTTTTTTGTAGTGAATACAGTATAAGAGGATTAGCTCAAATCCGGTAGAGATTGTATTGGTACACTATATTCTTACTTTGATAGTCATCTACTCAAATGACAAGTCTCTTTTAATATTATTTTTGCACAACTTTTCTTTTTAATTTTTTTTTTCAGCCATTCACATTTATAGTCCTTAAAGTATTACTTTGGTTTCATTTTAGTCTCCTTACTTCTATTCTTGACCTATCATTCCTAAAGCTTTATTTTGGTTTCAATTTAGTCACTCAATCCATTTTCTGGTGGCTTTTTAGTCGGAAATTGAGCATGTGACTGATGTGACATTTAAGAGTGAAAATGCCAATTTAGAGGCTTAGATTATAATTTAGTCCTAAATTTTTAATTTTTGTGGAAAAATTGTTGTTCATTTCTGTCATGAGATTACCAAGTTGCATCTTAAAGTCGAACTCGTGACTAATTTAAATGGCCAGAACTCCCACTCGCTGAAATAAAAGTAAGGAAGAACCCATAGCTGCAGTTGTTTATTTTTGTGGAAATTCGATGCTTACTGCTTTTCATGACACTATTTGTGGTATTTTACAAGTTGGAAAGTTAGGAATTGGTCTTTTTTAATGAAAAATGTTAGGAATTAGTCTTGATATTGAATATAAATTAGGGAACAATATTTCATCGAATTAATTTATTCCTGATTAATAGATTTATTTATTTCTTTTTTCCCTTCGCTTATATTTTTGTAATCAAAGTAGGTGGGTTGGATGATCAAGTGATATATGTAAATCAACTACGTTAACAGAAGTTGATATACAAATTCTGGAAATGAATTATACAAAATTAGCATTTATTATTGGACTAAATGTGCGATTAATTAGTTTGTAATTAAAATAAAAGAATATATTAATCCTAACAATGCTCTATAAGATAGAATTTGGATACTGCATGCGTGAATTTATAATAATAATTCATAAAAAAGAAAGACTTACCCTTGTCATAAAAATAGGTTGGATAAGACCTGAATCTATAGATATCAAAATGGGCTAGGCTGAGCAGGCCAATTAGAGCCTGCCCAGAGATAGGTTTATGTTGGGCCCAAAACGTTTTGGGTACATTGACCTATGTGAACTATATTTATAGTTTTAATGCTCGCATTACTTATATAGGATATTTTAAATAATATTATTAATATTCTTAATTATATTTAATATTTTATTATTAAAATACTATCATAAAATTAAGGTTTATAATTAATTCAAATTATTAATAAAATTGTAATACTAGATTTTATGATAAGATAAGTTTATCATCATTATTATTTACTTTATGAATATGAATACAAATGCTATTATTATTTATTAAATTCTAATATATGCTTCTTCTTTTTTTTTTTTTTTTTTGAGAGAGAGAACGGTATACATTTAATCATTATATTAATATCATTATATAAATATATTTTATCGATCAAATACAAGAATTAAACACAAGATAAATTTTATAAACTATTATGTAGTAGACAAATACTCCTACACAATAGATAAAGACCTGCATGTTCATGGTGGATTTGAACTAGCACCACCCTTATAGAAAGGAGGAGGAGATGTCACTTCATCCAAATGTTAGCAAGAATTCTAATATATGTTAAGATATAGAAAAATAAAATTTCATGAGTTAACTTGCAAAATTTTCAATTGCTTATATTTAAACTTAAGTTCATGGTAGTGGTCTTGTGATTATAAAGATCAAATGTTTGATTCCTAACAACGTATGGAACTATTTTTCTATCATATGATATACTATTGAGGATTTTTCCATTATATAATAATTGTTAAGAATTTTATTGTTATTATAATGATCTTTGATTGTCCTTGGCATATTGATGTATCATTTAATATTGTATCCATTTCTCTCACCAA